>LPNX010351448.1:440400-601330 GCA_001517045.1 Pseudotsuga menziesii | reverse complement strand
TGAGGCCTTCAATTCCTTGCAACTTTCCATCATAGGTCGTCATTAATCCTATCTTCCATGATTTTTTGTTGTTTTAACCCTCATCACTTCTCATCGTCCACTTTTAATCTAGGATTGCCAAATTCATGCCAATGTTCAACATTTTTATAACTAGATATTACAATGCACAAACACTAATAGTTGTAGTGTCATATGCATCTTAGTAATGTATGAGATATTAGTCAAGCAACCATTATTGTTGGTGTTATGCCTTCGCAACAAATGAAAACACCAAAGGGGCGTGTGAGTGGTTGGAGTGTGCTCATTCTCTTGGGCCTTGTCTTTGCATCAACCATTATTCCCTTCTTCTTTATTATGTCCCCATAGGGGTTCATATAGTAACCGACCATTTGTATTAATCTCAGTTGTACAAGAGCTAATTTTTTCTAATGTTATACTTTGTATAATGTTATATATTGTATTTAGTATATTTTTTTTAAATTATATTTGTCTAACAGTTAATTAGTTGTAGTACATGTGACATTTTTTAAAATTTTTGTGTCAGTAGGGGTGCGATGTAGTTACATCACCACCCCTCCTACTTGTTTGCAAATGTTTCAATACTTGGGTATAGACATTTTGGGAGCAGCCATGCTAGCGATGGTACCCGAATCCTTCACATACAATTCGATCAAACCTACTGACCTAATACCCTGCCTCATCTCGTTTTGATCCCTCTCATTGTTTGAGAGTCTGTCCCACTCAGATTTGTAAGTGCATAAAACCATTTCTCCTATGGCTTCTGTGAGGTCATAGCCATGAGTAACAAATAATCTTAGCTCTTCAATACTGTGTAGAATGTTTGGTACATTGTACGATGAATCTCTACTGGAGGAGATGAGACTGCTCACGGCGATGAAACAGTGCTTCTCCGAGATTTTATAACTGATCTCCTGCTTTCACTGTGTTTTTATACCAGGTAATGGAACTCCTCCAATTTTCTTTATATTTATGGAAAACCTAAAAAAAGCTTTGTTTATTCCGATGGCTTTTGGGGATACGTTTTTATGGCAGGATTTTCCTCATCTTCAATAGGTAGGATAGAGGTGGCTAGAGATTGGGTAGGGGTTTAAGAAGCAAAGTAGGTAGAAGGAGTAGTCCATCATTTTGATTTGGAATAGTCCTCCATTTTGTCGATTTGGAGCAGTCTGCCATTTTGATTTGGAGAAGATTCAGTCTGCTACCATTCCATTCCAAATGTATTCAGTAAGTGACATTGAGCTATTTTGATTTGGTTCTGCTCTCATTTACACATCTTCCATGTGCTCATATAAGGATAAAAAATCATCAACATAATCAACCAAAAACCTTTAAATAGTCTCACCACCGTAGGCCCTTACCCTTTTTTAAGAAGAGAAGCCTTATCCTTCTTTTCCCATGCTTAAAAATCCATGCTTGTGGGATTCAAAGCCCACATTTATGTGCATAAAAAACCCTAATAATGTGTGTGTAAATGTGCTTATGGATTAGAGAATCCAAGCTCCCTAGTCTTAAAGTAGGTGTGGAATTTTGAGATGGATTCACCTTCTAAGCTAACTAGCTTCAACATTAAAGAGCTTTATACCAAGATCCAACCAAATCATGGGGCGGGGGGCGGGTAGGTGGGAGGGTGTGCTCCATCAAGAAAGGGATCAAGTGCAAGTGATGATGCCACATGGCCTCCTAAGGCCTCTTCAACAGAAACTTCCTCCACAAACCATGTCCATAAGTAGTCAATAAATTGTCAAGGAATGTCACAAGGAAACTCAACCAACCCAATGTCTCCACATCAGTCTCCAAAGGTATCAAATCTCAACAAGATATTTCTCCAAGCAAGTGATGTCCACAAACCACCCCACCAAGGCCTCTTTAACAACCAAATGTCTACATATGCTGTAATAAGTACCCAAATATTGCTTCTAGCCCATTGATTCCACAACGGCCT
Organism: Pseudotsuga menziesii; assembly: GCA_001517045.1. Lineage (NCBI taxonomy): Eukaryota > Viridiplantae > Streptophyta > Pinopsida > Pinales > Pinaceae > Pseudotsuga > Pseudotsuga menziesii. Next base: position 599,367 of record LPNX010351448.1, on the reverse strand, counting down.
ACAACGAGATTATCCAAGGATGGATGCTCCATTAGAAGCAAGGGTATGGTCCATTCCTTAGCCTAGAAGGCTCTCCAAGAGGTGATGTCCAACAATGAAGTGCCCACCTTATTTAAAAGGCATCTATAAATTCTCTTAATAATCAAATGATGTGCTCAAGAGAGAAAGTGCTCTAGGTTGAGATCAAGCTGTGGTCGTCTCCTGGTGTCATAGAAAACTGAATGCTACCCATAAAGATGATCTGAACATTATTTCACCATAAAAAATCCTAGAAGTCTGCTCTGTAGCCTCTTCCACAAGTTACTTAGAAAGTTAGAAGTGAGACGCCACCCTGAAAAATGTTGCAACAAGGACTAAAAGCAGACCAGCCTTTCCTAATCAAAATTATTTAATATTCAGCCTCTAAGAAACCACTGCTGCCATAGATTTGCATTACAATTATTCCAAAGGTGAATTCTGTGGTGGAAATGTTCACAACAGGTGACAATCTGTTCCAAGATAGAAAATAGAACCCTAACTGGAGATGTCCTCTACAACACAGACAATAGCAGGGCCTAAAACATAGATTGGATACCACTAATCTCCTCTTTCTACACTGTGTGCAGCTTCATATACTCCAGAACAGCCAATAGGTATTGATAGGTGGACCACCCTCCCTCTTAGGGTTTCTGTTTTAAGAGAAAATCTGCCCAGACTTCCATTTTCATCACTTCCTTGCACATAGTTCCGCCCACATTTAGAGAGGAAGGAGAATCTGTTTGTTTAATGCTGCTCATGCTCAGGATTGGCAATAAAGTCATTTACTGCTGCAAGGGTTCCTAGAATAAAAAAAGACATAGCTACACCTCCTTTCATGATGAAAAATGCCAAGATCTGCTTGGAATATGTCATAATTATTTGGGATGCACCCAGATTGCCAAGAAATATGAATTATAATATGCAGGGCCTATAAAATGATACCCAGATTTGTTATTTGATGCTGACTTAGGTCTAAAACATGCTCAGACTAGGGCTGTCTTCATGCCCTTTGACCATCAGACCCATTTTTTATTGTTTGGGCACAGCCCAGCATGGAGAATTAGGGTGATCTGATGCTGAACGATGCTCAGAGATGAAGTTCTATTGCACAACAATGCTTCTTTGACAATGCTTTTACCTACAGTATTTCCCAATAATGCCTCAGAATGGCCCAGACTTACTGATCAAGGTATTTTTTGTCCTCAGGAGACCTCCAGACTTCTTAATAATGTGGGTTTATTCCTCAATTATCCACAAAATTTTCCCAAACAAATTCAGACTCAAGCCAGGTCCCAGATCTAGTTTTTATGTCTATACACACCTTTTTTGTGATGAAAATTGCCTAGAATGTCGGTCGTTATCCATGCCCTTTGACCATCAAACCTATTGTTTATTGTTTGGGCACAGCCCAGCATGGAGAATTAGCAGCCCAGCATGGAGAATTAGGGTGATCTGATGCTGAACGATGCTCAGAGATGAAGTTCTATTGCACAACAATGCTTCTTTGACAATGCTTTTACCTATAGTATTTTCCAATACTACCTCAAAATGGCCCAGACTTACTGATCAAGGTCTTTTTTGTCCTCAAGAGACCTCCAGACTGCTTAATAATGTGGTTTTATTCCTCAATTATCCACAAAATTTTCCCAAACAAGTTCAGACTCAAGCCAGGTCCCAGATCTAGTTTTTATGTCTATACACACCTTTTTTTGTGATGAAAATTTCCTAGAATGTCAGTTGTTATCCATGCCCTTTGACCATCAGACCCATTGTTTATTGTTTGGGCATAGCCCAGCATGGAGAATTAGGGTGATCTGATGTTGAACGATGCTCAGAGATGAAGTTCTATTGCACAACAATGCTTCTTTAACAATGCTTTTACCTACAGTATTTCTGAATACTGCCTCAGAATGGCCCAGACTTACTGATCAAGGTCTTTTTTGTCCTTAGGAGACCTCCAGACTGATTAATAATGTGGTTTTATTCCTCAATTATCCACAAAATTTTCCCAAACAAGTTCAGACTCAAGCCAGGTCCCAGATCTAGTTTTTATGTCTATACACACCTTTTTTTGTGATGAAAATTGCCTAGAATGTCGGTCGTTATCCAGGGCCTATAAAATGATACCCATATTTGTTATTTGATGCTGACTTAGGTCTAAAACATGCTCAAACTAGGGCTTTCTTCATGCCCGTTGACCATCAGACCCATTGTTTATTGATTGGGCACAGCCCAACATGGAGAATTAGGGTGATCTGATGTTAAACGATGCTCAGAGATGAAGTTCTATTGCACAACAATGCTTCCTTGACACTAATTTTACCTGTAGTATTTCCCAATACTGCCTCAGAATGGCCCAGACTTACTGATCAAGGTCTTTTTTTTCCTCAGGAGACCTCCAGGCTACTTAATAATGTGGTTTTATTCCTCAATTATCCATAAAATTTTCCCAAACATGTTCAGATTCAAGCCAGGTCCCAGATCTAGTTTTTATGTCTATACACACCTTCTTTTGTGATGAAAATTGCCTAGAATGCCGGTCATTATCCATAATATTTCTCAGAGCTCTAAGGAGTGATAATTAGGATTGTTTGCTTCTGATTTATTTGCATTCTATTGCCCAAAATTATCTCTGAAAACCCTCATGAACTCCTTATGCAAGGGGGGGGTAACAGATGCCCTAGTGCTGATGGAATTGTTTGGCATGATGATGATAAATTATATTATGGACTCCTTGTTGTAGGAGAACACCCTTCATGTGCACACATTTGTATGTGGATATAGTCCTCAACAACTATCTCTAACATTGTGTAGCTTAGTTTGAGCCTTATGATGTGGACGCTCTAGCTCATTTCAGCACTCTTTGCACATTGATTGAGATTGGATATGATTGCCTATCATTTTGCATGAAGCGCTACTTTAATTTCCTCTTATTTGCACATATGTTGAGGTGTGGTCAGATTTATATTCATTGTTTGGGGGTCTCATTACTTATGGATTTAGTGGTCTATATTGATTCTATTGCACATGGATTAATGTTAACACATGTTGGTTTGACTCCTCATTTCATGGATCTATGCCTTGGCACATTTGATGAGGAGTTTGATTTGGTACTAAATTAGAGAAGCTACCCATAAAGCATCACAGTCAACTATAAAGAGTTTCTCAAAGTCTGGCATGGTAAGAGTTGGTGCTTCCATAACCCTCCTTTCGAGTTATTCAAAACTCACAGCAGCTGTCTTTGTCCAAGTAAAGACTTTCCCTCTTGTGCAATCAGTCAAGGGTGCACTTACACCACCAAAATTTCTAATGATTCTCTTATAAAAGTTCACCAACCCATGGAATGTGCCATTTCTTGGGTAAAGTTCAAACATTTTGGCATGATAGAATGTGCCATAAGGAGAGGATCACAATGATTCTAAAAGGTTTAATAAAGGATCTATATTTTATCTGCTAGCTGATTTTTCTATGCGCTTGTTGAATTAGGGTTTTTCCCTATAAGTGAGGTTGTTTTGCATGAAGTTTTTGGGCATGATTTTAGGGGAAGAGTTGCTAATCAGTTACAATTTGAATCGGATTGATACATATGCAGATACTTTGGGAGTGGTACATAGTAACATTTCACAAAACCTGTAATCTTTATGTTATCAATTTTGCAATATGTTTTCCATTAATTTTTTTAAAAATATGTTTTTAAACAAGATTTTCCCCGTGTATTGGTTTCAGTTCGAAATTAATGTTTTTAATTAGTTTTTGTTGTAGTCAGCTGATCGGGGCAAGTCCCTAATGGAGGCTAAGAGGATGAAACCCCCCTACAGGTGACAGGTATATATACCACATTTTTACTTACCTGCTTCTTTAGAAAGTACATTTGTTTATTATGATATCAATGTGGTCAATATTTAAATATGTTTTTAAATAAGATTTTCCCCGTGTATTGGTTTCAGTTCGAAATTAATGTTTTTAATTACTTTGTTGTAGTCAGCTGATCGGGGCAAGTCCCTAATGGAGGATGAGAGGCCGACACCCCCCTACAGGCGACATGTATATATACCACATTTTTACTTACCTGCTTCTTTAGAAAGTACATTTGTTTAATTATGATATCAACATGGTCAATATTTAAATATGTTTTTAAATAAGATTTTCCCCGTGTATTGGTTTCAGTTTGAATAATGTTTTTAATTACTTTGTTCTAGTCAGCTGATTGGGGCAAGTCCCCAATGGAGCCTGGGAGGCCGACACCCCCCTACAGGAAACATGTATATATACCACATTTTTACTTACCTGCTTTTTTAGAAAGTACATTTGTTTAATTATGATATCAACATGGTCAATATTTTGTTTGTAGGCTGAGGGTTGAGTCAAGAGCTCCATGACAGATGATATGTCGACATATGCTAGCATGCCACACTCATCGGGTCATGAGCAGGTATATAGCACGTTGTGAATTCCAGAAACTGTATTTAGACATATTTATGTTATCTAATTATATTAATGATTTCAAATTGATATTAATGTTTTCTATTTTTATGTTAGATGATACTTATCTATAGACGGATCCGAAGGATATGGATTTGGGGCACATTCTTGACGATGTTGACCTCAAGAATTCAAAGAATATCCGGGATGCAGTTCAAAAAGCAAAAACAAAATTAAATCAGGAGGTCGTCAATCTGCTTATATCGGATCCGCAAATGACGTAGTATGAGACTCAAGCAAAGATAGATCATGTGTTGCTTAAAGTAAAGCACTTGGATGTAAGCTGCAAACTCTTTAATTATAAGTCTATTCCAAATGTAATTTTTTTTCCTATTCGTATACGAGTAACTAAAATATTATTTGTTTCTACAGGAATATTTTTTCCCTGGTGAGAGGCATGCTGATACCATTGAGCATGACACCCCCTTCACCATTGATCATGTATCGTTGCCATATAGCCAGTCGAAAACACAAAATGAGACACCCCAGATGGAACATGAGAGTGCCAACGAGGATTAGGGGCATGAGAGTGCTGGCGAGGATCAAGGGCCGATACATGGAGAAGAGCATGACTTTGATGCTGCTGTCCCAGTATTTCCTGGCTCTTTCTGTGTCACTAGCATGGGAACATTTGAGACTACTTTTTTGGTGGACAAAGATCTCATTCTCTACAAGATGGAGAAGATTCCAGGTACTATTTCAAAATGTTTTAACTATATATTATAATTTTATTGGAATGTAATTATGCATCATTCTTTTTACACTAATTAACACATACTCATTTTTGTAGGTAATGATGTCTTTTATAAACATCTTAATGATTGGTCTTTAGAGCTGTTTGGGCCCACTATCCACACATGGTGGAACCGGCAGAGTAAATTTTTGAAAGATGAGCTTATTGCTTGCTTGGTTGGGTTTTTTGGTGCCGAAACCTTCAACCGAAAAAAGGTTCTTGAAAAAGATGGCCAACATTTACATTATGTAAGGGAGGGATATCGGAACAACTTAGAAATTAATCCAAAGTATGAGTGCCCTCCGATGATTCCAACAAGGGAGTGGAAAGGCTTGCTAGATGATGCAAGGGAGAAAGCTGCGAAAATAGCGGGCAAGCCAGTACCCAAGTCAGCTAGAAGGTATTCAATACTTTCGTCAATGCAATTATATGTTTATTACACTTTATTTTCCATTTTTTTGCAATGTTTAACATATTTAAAATTACTTTTATAGGCTACTAGATACGTCGACACAAGCTTGGCCCTGCTAGATATTCCAACCTGCAAGCACGAATCGTAAGTATGATCAATAATTATTTTATTGTATAGAAATTATAGATTGCATTTAAAATTGTTTTCATGATGATATAACAACAACAATGATGATCTAATTGAAAATTACAGGCTCAAAGATTCTACGATTTGCCAACGGAGGAAGACATGAGGATTGGCTACCAACGCGGGTTTTAAGGTGTTGTTGAACATCGAACAAGTAGCTGTGGTAGCCAAGCAAAGTCTTCCAGTGGTCCATCCTGCGAACAGGTAACTACAATAAACAAATTCTATTTAAGATTGATTCATTGTGTTTTATATTCATTAATAAACTAGTACATAAAATATTGAGTCTCTTTGTGTTAAGCCGCACAACGAAAGTAGATAAAATGCGGACGATGGAGGAGAAAGAGATATTGGAGTTCATGTTGATCGAAATCCAGGTAATAAATATTCCTGTGTTAAAAAAAAACTAGTATGGATTAAAGTCTCAAATATTAAATTGCAAATACTATATTGTTGTAAGTGTTGATGTTTTAATGCAGAGGGTCTTCATGTGCAACTTGAGGCAGCATCAGAAGATCAAACGCATGAAATTCATGTCACCCATGAGTTGCCAGGTACAAAGAACTGCTCTAATGTTTTTTTATTAATGAAGGACTTACAATGATAATAATAAAAACACGTCAAGTAATTAATATTTCTTCATTTTTCCAGTACATCCTGGCACCTTACAGTAGCCACATACACGTCGTGAGCACATGACCCGTCGAAAAACATGATCACAGGAAGCTACAGAGGGCATAGGAAACAAAAAAAAATCCGTAGAAGAGGATGTCACACTTACAGAATATGTGGAGAGAAAAAAAGCGCCAAAAAAAGTAGTCATTGTAACAAGTACACTATTACATTATTTTTTTATGCATTGTCCTCGGATATTATTTTTGATATTATGGAGTAATGTCTTCAACTATTTATTTTTTTCTATGTATGAATGAATGAATGAGTTAATTAATGAATGCTATAAACTAATTAATGATTGAATTCATGTAATTCCTTTAAGACGAGAAACTCACGATGTTCGCACAAAATATCATTTATTTCCAAGCACGTGCATTGGGTATGGGGAATTGAGAGTGATGTGAGGGGGGGGGAGGGGCCATATGAGCTTCCACCTTCACGTGGTTGGCCCTGTTTAGTAGAGAATATTAAAATATTCTTGAAACAAAGAGGAGCTCAATAAGGTAAAATGCATGCATTATTACAATGTTTCTTTCTTATGAGCAGATACGTTGTTTCTTTCTTCCAGCTAACTATAGACATGCATTTTCTTTATATTGCAGAGTGAGAATATTGATGGGTTGGAGATTTCTGGTTTGGAAGATCTTCAAAGTCTACATGTTGAGGCATTGACCAAGCTTTGCCAAGCTAAGGTATTTGTATCCAGTTAATATTAAGTGGGAAAGGTACGTAGCTATCCCTTCCATTATAGAGGCTATATTCTTGGAGTTACATCTTAGCTTGTAAGTTTTTATATGAGTTAATTAGGTGTTTCTTGCCTATTATGGAAAAAATAATATTGTATAGAATATTGAAAAGCATTTCATGCATATGTATTGTTATTATTTCTTATAGTTTGAAGGCAGCAAGGGCCTGTGTGGGTATTCCAGGCTTGTCCTAGACTGACCCGTGACCACGTCAAGGCCTGAGAGGATAGATGGGCTTACGTTAGCCCCACGAACCTCCACATAAGCAAATCAGGGCTTATGCTTAGTATATCTGCCCTCCAGTTAGCACATCAGCCCTCCTCTTAGGCATATCAGGCCCTCAGTAGCAGGATGTGGGCCCTACAGGCCTCCCAATCAGCAGATTGGGCCTCACAAGGGCTGAAGTCAGCAAGCCATAAGCTTCTCAAGTAGATAGAGGTTCCTCTCAGGTAGTATTCATCATTTTTTCTCTTGGTATGTGTATGCCCTAGGGGCATTTACTCTCTGATGTACATGTCTGATGTAATCTGCTCATTGTCATCTCAATCATCAATAAAAGAAGATTTTCTGTTGCTGGGGTTTTCCACCTGTAAAAGGTTCCCCCAGGGTAAAATTTGTGTGTTCACTGTGGATGTGTTAGACATTATTATCTACTAGTTATTTTACTGCATCAGATATGTTTATTGCTGATTATTCAAAGTTCTCAGTTTATCAGTGATGCTATATTATATTTGAAATAAATTAAAAGAAGTCATTAAATTTTGGTTCTGTTACATAAAAAAAATCAAGCCTGCAATAAATGATCAGATCTCCTATAAAATTGAACAGTTAACACGGCCTTAGTTAATCTAAATAAAACTTCTGCTTTAAGTGCATTGGGTCCAGAAGGAAATAGACCACAGTCAGATCAAAGGGATTAACAAAGGGCAAGTGATGATTGGGACATACGTTAAGGGCCTCTTGTGCACTTGATTTGACCAACAATGCTAGTTTGGCCAAGGTCAACTCTCAAATTACACAAAGTGCTCAGATGGCATATATGATATTTTATCCTCGCCAGTTGTATTCACTTGGTCAATCAGAGGTGAAAAACAGCATATGCAAATACTAAATATTGAACCAGGTATAGGATTGGTGCCATTCCCATATTCCTAGGCCGTTGTTGTTCACACTTTTTCCAGAAGGGTGTAAATGTTTTCTTGCTGGCCATCAAGCTACCACTTAAAATCTACCTTTATTTTTAACTAGATAACGTTGACAGTGAATTGAATCCATTCTACCTCTTGTAGACATTCTAGTTTGATGACTTTGGGTTAAGCATACAAAACAAGCATTGCAGGAAAGAAACCAAATCTAGTCAAAGGTCAGTTAGAAATATGTAGCACTCTTGGTGCATTAGGCGTGGTTTTGATTGTATTTTGTTTTATCTAAATTGTCATTTTCTATTAATTGAACCATGGTTGGATCTAAAAGTAAGCATGGATTCCAATGCTCACATTCAATTTTAGGTCTCTTGAATGATACCACTTAAGCAAGAATCTGAGTGATTTTAAATTATAGAACGTTACATCCACTAGGATAATTTGCTACAACCAAAATGATTCATACCTCAATCTTGACATTATCTCCAATGGTTTTGTCAATTAAATTCTCCACAGTAAGCCCATTAGTTTGTCCTCATAAAAATGACAATATTGTTCATGTCAAGCAAAAAAATGGACTGGCTAGTTGCAGTTCTAGCTATAAGGGTAAGTTGCATGAGCTCCAGATTTAGTGAATTCCTCACTGAACACTAGCCACAAATTATATAGACATCAGATGATAAGAATTTCTGGTATAGCTTTTCTATCTTTGAGATTTCATTGTTGAATGCTCCTCTTGAAATCCAACACTCTGCATTTGGAAGACTCGGGAAATTTATTTGAAGCAGTTTTCTCCAAACGTTAAAATCTTGCCTGAAAATAAGCAAGGACAAAACAAACATCCCGAATATATTTAGTAAATAATAAGTTATAACCTTTTCCTTTTTATTATTCATTGAGTGTCAAGTTGGAAGAATACAGAGAGAGGAGGTGGTGTCCTGCAACACTGGAATCTGGCTTTCCAACATGGTGTCATCATATCAATCTTTGACGCTTTTAACATTGTATTCACATCACTTAATGAAGATCTGACTCCTGGATTGGTGTCCTAGTAATGAATTATGTCCCGCAAACTCTGCTTGCACTGCTATCATGTCCTGAAATGGAAGGATGCAAGTTACGAGTTCCCACATGACAATCCCTAATCTCCACTGGATCATTTTCATGCACCAAATGCAAATATGGTTGATACAAATAGACTGAAATAGTGTCATGAATCCTGCCAATGATTTAGATATCATATAAGATTGATTAAAAAAAATGTAACATGAGCAGTACTTTCTAGGTTGGCCTAATATTTGATATTGTGATTTAGGGATAAAATTTGATCGTCATACTTTTGATGTTAAATGAATATGCAAAGTATGTTGTACTGTGCATATAAGCATTCGTATGCCTCTTCTTGCATGCTATATGCAAATCTCTCATGAGAATGCTCAACCAACCAAAATATTTGACATAAATGTTGAAAAACAGCCTCTGAGACAACATTTAGGAATTTGGTTTCATCCATATCAAGTCAGCCTTGGATAGATTGCTTAACCTCATTATGGAGATCAGATGTTCCTTTATAAACTTCCTCTGGGATATGCAATAATATGCATTTTGAGGGACACAATTTGATCATTTAGCTCAAACTGGTCATGTGTGTGCATGTGCTCCACTACAGATCATTCACACATTGATACGGTTATGATAGAAGCATTTTCAAAAATCCAAGATAAGGACTAAAAGTTTTCAAAATGCTCGATGTTGTTTTGTTCCGAAACTATACTTCGAATAGAACTTCCTGTGTTGGTACCTAAGGTTAAAGTTGAAGGTAACCCGCTCATTGCAAATCCAAAAGGTGTTGAAAATGTTTGATTCTATTGTAGATGTGTCACATTCTTCTCCTGCATATTCTCAAACTGAGATGATGCCTGCCCAGATTGTGTACTTTGTTTTCTAAGGAGTGATTGTTGTATCTGGAGTTCCTGATCCTGAAGATGTTTGATCTGTTGCTGTTGTATATCCCCAAGTTGTTGATTTGGAGGTGTTGTTTGTGCTGATGGATGTCTTTCTACTTGGTGTGCTTGTTTTTGGTTAGGAAATTGCTGAAAATTGTAATGTTGAGGTGCCACAGGCTGTTGTTGTTGCTGCCACTGTTGTGTAGAAACCATAGACTGGGCCGACTGCTGGGATAAGGACTGCAACATTTGATGGTGTTTTCACTGTTGCTTATGGTGTGGCTTCTTCTGCACTTGCATTTGATTTTGAACTATTTGTCCTAGGATAGATATTTGAGACAAAGGACTGGGGCCCAAGATTGGTGATGCTATATTTGGTACAATGGCAGGTAAAGTCTTTTTTTCTGGGGCAGCTACAGATGAAGATTTTTGTTGATGAGAGTAAGAATATTTTGCGGAGGAAGTTTTGGACAAAGTAGCAACCCCTGATTTGGAAGCTAGTGGAGACGATAGAATGCTACTAGAAAATCCAGTAATGGAGGAAGCAGGAGAGGCCCTTGAAGAGGTTGGAACTGTATCCAATGCAGACTGTTCAATCTTTAACAATTGACCCTGATTTCTTGCCATGGCTGTCAGCAGTGTTGAAGTTCTTGATGTGGTAGATAATGGTGGTCCTGCAACTTTCTTTTGAGCAGAATGCTGAGAATGCCCCTGCCTTCTAACCTGATTAGAAGCATCTAAGATTTGTCCTGGGAAAGACACAGACTACCCAGGGGGAACATTAAATTTGGTTGCATTAAGGGGTGGTCTATCTACAAAAGTAATCATAGACAATTTTGCTTGGGATAGAGATATACTAGAACTTGAAACAGCCTTAGATCGAGCCATCTTCTTGGAACTCTGGCTAGGCTGTTGGACAGGAATGGGTATACTAGTATAAGCAATGGAACTTCCATCATCATCACTTGGGACCATCATATTTCTAGGTGAACTACAATTGCGTGTTAAGCTAAAAGTGCCATTTGTTGGAGAGCCTTGAATGTATGTTGATGCTTCCCAGTATGGTTGATAGAGTTGATGTTTAGCTGATACTTTCATGTCATCTAAGTTTCCACCTTTACTGTAGCTTCCTTCATTGGTGTTTGCCCTGCCATATTCAAGGCCTCTTAAAACTAATCTCTGTTGTTGTTGCTGCTGACTGGAAGCCATGAATAGTTGAGGAGACTACCCAGAAGCTGATTGATCATGAAAAGATAACTGATGTTGGCTGCCTATATTATGGAAATATGTGTGCCCTTGCGCAACCATGACCGATGACCCAGCTGGTAGTCCCATCACACTGGCACTAGTTTACCCTCTATTAGCAGATGACAGTGGGGACATATAAGAATCAACATCCTTCAAGCTCATTTGCAAAGAAGGAATCACAATATGGTTTTGTTGTTGCTGCTGCTGTAATTGTGACATTCAGTGATGATGAGATTGTGTAGGCATTTCTGTCTTCTGTTGCAGAGTCCCATCTTGTTTTCCCCCAAAAGATGACATCAAGTTAAGATCTTGAGGACGAATGGGCAATGTAGGCATGCTAGTGGCAAGTAGAGAAGAAGATGAATTTACAGTTGGAACCTGCACAGAAGAAGGGATTTTGCTGTATATTTTCCTCTGAGTTGTTGACATCTTCATTTCATTTGCTGAAACAACTTCTGCTAGTTGGAATCTTCAAATATTGTTATTTGTCATATACCAAGGTTTTTAACATATTCTGTTTCTAGAAAACAAGGCATACGCCTCCTCGTGAAAAATTCTTGTGTTCAGTGTGTGTGATATTGTTGATGTTTCTACTGCTCCTGTCTATTGTTATCTTACAGTCTGCAAAATTTTAAAGAATACATGCTAATGCTAAATTTCAACATTTTCATCAGGGCATGAGGATTCTTCTTCCAGGCCTAAGAATTGCTTAATCACTAAAGACGAACATGGGAAGTTTCTTAGCAATAAGATGTCAGAATAGCCCAAATTCTCTGCTATGCTTGGAGAAGAAAAGGACTGTAGACAGTTAGCTACTGGATAGTGAGTTGACTTGCCTATTGCTTCCCATCTCTTTCTTTATAACTTTATTCTATTATGTTATAACCTGTGGTAAGTTGTTCATTGTTCTTGGTTTGTGGGAAATTGGTCCAAGAATTGAAATGCACTTTAAGGAGGATTTTCAATATTGCTATAATATCAAATGTCACTGGCATACCATTTTTTGCTTATTGCGCTATTATTTTTATGCTTATAGATTATACAAAAGGAGAGCACAAAATCAGGTCTTGTAACATAGCTAATCTTTTTTGTTGCATCTTCTTATCAATGACAATATAAATTTTGAATTTTCAGCAATAATGTATATGAAGAAGACACATTGTCAAATTGAATATAAGAAGAAGCATACTAACATCCACATTGAGGAAAAGTGGGATATGGGATCAAGTGAAAACCACAAACAACTGAACAGGAAGGTAGAACTAAATCAATCTAAATATAGGAATAAAATGTGCATGACCTAAAGCAATCTAAATATAGGGATAAAAGTACGTTAGGAGAAATGCATAGGTATGCATTATTACTAGATAGAGTTGTCTAAGTGAAAGACATAGGATTATTGGATTAATTATAAGTTATAACACAACAAGAAACATAGTCTCATTCTCTACTACAGGCAACTTAAGAATTTGCAATCGTGACTATCAGTTTATAGTATATACAATAAGGTCAGGTTTCTTGCTATTCATTGTCTTCAATTATATCATTGAAAGATCAGTTTGCAACCTTCATACCCAGGGTTTGTATCCTTTAGGACATCATGAAGGTCCTCACTATGTTGTTCTGATATGACAATAACGAAATAAAATGGGTTATTCACATAGACATAAATGCATCACGGTGCGCTACTATCCATTTTCAGCAACTGGTAGTTATCATATTTGTGGAAATGCTTATGTTTTACCTTGTCCCCGCCTAATTCATAAATCTTGGTTATTGTGGGTTCAATATTTGGCTGCAACCCCATCTTTTTCATGTATCAATCTCTATCATTTGAATGATATATGAGAGTGATCTATCCAACCGTCTCTTCTACAGGAGTTTTTGTCCTTCTCCTCTTTTCCCCTCACACAGTGTTGATCTCTATTTCTTTCTCCAAGGTTTACCAGTTGGGGTGTAGCCCTTTTTATTGATATTTTGATTTGGCTCTTTTGCTGATCTAGATTCTAGATTCTAGATATTTTGGAGATACCTTAGGCAACACACTGCGATTGTAGTATGATGTTCATTCAGGTCCCATTGATCTAATTTAGTAATTTATGGACATTGGTATCATTTCTTTCTTTTTATGCCACCAAAACAAGGTTGAAAGACCCATTGATGCACAGAATGAAGACCACCATAGGCTGCCTCTCAACTAAACACATGCATTTTTAATGATTCAGTATGCTCTAGGGTTGGACCCACTCCGATTTTTGAGTGAAATTCCTCGTGCAAAACTGGAACAATATGTGTGATCTGAGATAACCTCTGATCAACATTGAAAATAATCTCTGAACTACCAGGAACATACTTCGAATGCAGTTCCATATTAATACCTGCAAATCGTTTGTAACATAGGTTCTATGAAGCTTCCCTGAACGTACAAGCTTCAAATATATTTCTTCAGAGACTTACCAGTTTTGTAATGCCCAGTAATTCCCATAAGCATGTCTCTGTGGTAACACCAGTGCATAAGCTGAGAAGGAAATTCAACAGCATCCTACTCTACACTACAAACACTTGCTACTAAGCCTTCGCCTTGCTCGGACTTGTTTTTTTCTTGAATGCCTAGAAACTTGCACACTCTGGAGTCACATTGATCATTTGCTTGAGTTAAAAGCATATGAAATGTTAAAACATGGTACAAACTCCCAGATTTCCAAAGCTCATGCTTTTTTACTTGCACATAATTGATTTTCATGACTGTTTACTACTGCTAAAAGGTCGGAAACAGGCCTGAATAATGATGTAGTATGTGCAGGTTTTCCCTCAAACCACAATTCATAGACTCTTAACAATTTGTAGAATTCCTGTAGCTCTCAAAGACTAAATTTTGTGTCATAAAGATCTATGATACTGTTACGCAACACTGTTCAGATTCTCAGCATTAACCCTCTACTGGTAGCATGCAAAATGGTAAGAAATGGCATTGAAGGTGATCAAAACCAAATCAGAAAGACCTATTGAAAACCTTTTCCTATGGAATTCCTACTAAGAACTTAGAAGTAGCAATAATAGTACCCCTTTGTTCGGTTTACGTCAAATCGAGTCCTCTCTTTAATCAACCATCTCGATGAAATCTTGTAGACATATGTTCTGAGCTAAGGAGCTTTTCTTGCTGACAAGTAATCAGACATAATGCTTTACTTAAGATCTGATAGTAATTTTACTGGACCCAGCACTGCTGAGTCGCTAACGATACTCATTAGTACATTACTGCTATTTCTTTAATTGTTTTAAGGCTGTGTTGTGGCTACCTTAGGTATACTTGGGTTTTATATAAAAGTTTAAACTATTGGAGATAGGAGATGATTCGAAGAATGAAGTCACTTAATATAGGTGCTCATATTACTCTTGGAATAATCAATAGTAATTATTCCCAGCATCGGATGTAACCCTTGTTTTCTTACAATATAAAGCAAACCTTGAAATTTTAGAAAAGAAAATCTCAATTGTAGCTAGAAATAAAGCTCACCCATCACGTGGAGAGTAAAACCTAAGAGGCTATGAGTCATCACTCATGTCACACACCTTCTTGTCATTGTCATCAAAAAGTTTAAGAAACATGGAGTCAACTGTTGTCCCACAATTCTTCCAAAGCCTTTCTTTTGTAGCCCCAATGGTAGACTGAATCAGACAGAACCAGTTAGAATAAAACTCCTGTTAACAAGTATTTTTGCAAAGATATAAACTGAATATTTGAAGCTATTCTCAGAAAATATAACATCACAAAAAAACATATCAGTTGACAAATAGGCTCCTCACAAATAAGTCAGAAATACAAGAACAGAAGACTGAAATGAGCCAAAAACTCTCCTAGATAAACAGGTAAGGAGAAAGAATGATATAGTTAAGCTGTTCATGAGTAATACGTAGGGAGAGATGTCAAATGGAGAGGAGGATAAATTCAATGATCAGATTTATATCTTGATATTTTGAGCCAACCAGATGGGCCCATCTTCAGAAGAAAGGCCTCATCTTTATCATTCTCTCGAGAGGCATTTCTCCAGTAATATGGCATTTGTATTGCAGATGGGAAATCCCTTTGTTGACATAGAGATCAGCATAAACAATGACAAATTCTTGTGGTCACATGGTTTAATATTAGATGAAACTTACCAACTGGCACAATCTATTTGCAATAATTCGAAAAGGTGGATGGAATCTTATGTGCTTGACAATTTGTCTGAAAATTGCTATAATGTTTTCAACAAAATGAAAAGTGAAACTGGAAACATAAATTTGGAGGATGTTACCTTGGGGTCATGTTCAATTGTTGGAGGATCCCAGACGACGAGATCTAGAAAACTAGGAAAAGTTCAACAGAAAGTAATTCAGTCATTTATTCATCATAAAAATAATTTAAAGTTGAGACTAATTAGTCAATATGTCGTGGCATTGGTTTCAACCATTGTTGTTGCAATTGCACATATATCATCAGGATTAATCTTTATTGTTGTTAGATAGATTGAGTAAAAAATCAATAGAACTAATAATCCCTATTTTTGTTGGACAGATTGAACATACATTCAATAAGATTGACATCTGCATAGACATTAAAATAAAGCAATATCTAAACAGGCAAGAAGTAAAGAAGGCACTTCATGCAAACACTAGACTATATTGGGAACCCTGCTCTCGGTATGTATTATAGTATTCGTATATTTGTTTGCTTTTGTATTTTGGCATAGGAATTTTCTATTTCATTACTATGCAATAAATATGCACATCAAGAATGATATATCAAGGGGCCAAAGGACCACTACAGAGATTTCTCCTCCCTATAGGAAAATTAGCATCTCTGTCTTGTGGTACTTAATTTTTATTTCTTAGGTCTAACTATTGATTTTGATTAATGCCATAAATAAATTTTGTAATGGCTAACACTAAAATTGCATTAGGAAACTCCAATATAATCAAAGGAACAGAGGGGTAAATGTTATACCAATTATATCTGATCTTCTTAAGGTTGGTCTACACATAACACTTTGCAGGTAAATCATATCTTTGAAAGAATTATTAATAATACTATTATGTTCCAACATTGGATGGACTAAAAAATCAAATGAAATCCACATTGGATATGAAGATGCAAAGGTGCCATTTACAGCCACAAGAACCATTGCCAATAACCTGGCCAAGGAGTTCAACCTATCTACAGTTATTCCATATGGTCCTTGGTACAATCATAAATAGGTGAAATCTTGTCTTTGTTATCCAATAATTGGTTATATGCACGCACACACACACATAGAATACTGATTAAGATTCAAATTGGGTAGGTGGTAGGATGGACTCAAGCATATGGACATACAGTGAAAGGAAAACAAGAGAGTATTTTAACTTACACAACCATCAGGGGTGGAGGACATGAAATGCCATATACAAATCCATCTGAAGAATTAACTTTGTATAGATATTTCATTAGAGCATTGCCTTTTCCTTATTCATAGACGGTGTTTAATGGAAACCAGATGCACTACTTCATTATTCTTATATGAAAAAGATTTGTAGCTTGTATGCAAATCCAAATGCAATACTTTATATGTTAATACAACTTCCTTTTTTCTTGCATGATGTGTTGTTCCTTATTTAAAAATATTATATATACTTGGAGCCCTTCATAAGAAAAGAAATAGAGCCCAACCCCTCTAATCAAATAAAACCCAAACCTATAAAATATCATGCCTTCAAAATAATGGGGAATGAGGATAACCTAAGAACATAGGAGGAGACCAAGCTTCATTCCAAAGCCAAGGGAGGTCAAGAGGCATCTAAGGTGAAAGAGATGAATCCAAACACAATCATCTCTTCTTCAAACCCACTTCCCTTTGTTTGCATGCCATCTTTAGCATGCATGATAGGAAGGAGTTTATCAAGTTCTTAATGAGGTTTCAGTCATTAAAATCCATTTCAATTTAACTCTCAACTGAGCACAATATGATCACATTGCATTTGTATTTTTTTTTTTAAACCCTTTTAGCTGTCGGTTAAGCGACGGCCTGTAGGTGATTTTTTTTTTTTTAAATTTCCATAGCGTCGCTTAACCGACGTTTCAGTTTTCATTATCTGTCGGTTAATAGATAGGTTTCTTTGGTGAACCGTCGCTAGTCCATTTCTTAACCATCACTTAACCGTCACTAGTCCGTCGCTTAACTGTTGCTTACGCGTCGCTAGACCGTAGCTTAACCGTCACTTAACCATCGCTAGACCCTAGCTTAACCATCGCTTAAGCATCGCTAGACCCTAGCTTAACCGTCGCTAGACCGTCACTTAACTGTTGCTAGACCCTAGCTTAACCATCGCTTAATTGTCTCTAGACCCTAGCTTGACCATTGCTAGACCGTCGCTTAACAAACACTTACGTTTAAATTTTAATATAAATTAGATGTCAGATAATCGACGATTTACATTTAACCGACGGTAAACTGAGCTGTTGCTTGACCGACGGATTAGAAAGATGTCGGATAAATGATGAAAATACACCGACGCTTAAAAAAAATCGTAGTGACGTACATGCGACAGGGACGTGTCGAAAATCCGACAATACGGCCATCGGATTTTTGGTCAAAATGTAGTTGTGGGGACCTCCCGCAGTAAATACCCCTCCTCCTAATACCACTATGGTTGTACCTTCTTCTGGGTAGAGAGGATCTTCATGGGTTCAACCTTCCATTAGTCCACTTTCCTGGGGATATACTTATCCCTAGAATCAATCACCTACAATTCATCAAACTTATATACTAGCACTGTTGATGGCATTTTATCCTAGAATGCCTTATCCCAGAAAAAATTCTCTCCTTTGGGGACAACCGAATTGGTATAATGTCCCATCATACAAAGGATCTTTTGTAAACATTGCTAGAGGGTACAGAGGTCCACCCGGAGGACCCCTAAGAGGACCTGGAGGACCTAGAGGATATGGAGGATTTAGAGGATCTGGTGGACCATCTAGATGACTACCATATGGAGGCCCACTATCTTGAGGACCTCCACTTAGAATCCCACCACCTAGAGGCCCACCACCTAAAGGACCACCTTATGTGGGACCACCATATGGAGAACATCCACCTGGAGGACCCCCACCTGGAGGACCATCACCACGACCTCCTCCTAGAGGCCCACCACCACCTACTCAAGGTCCACCCCTCAGGTGGCCCATCGTGTAGTGGACCTTCTAGTAACCAATCACCAAATCAAGTAGTCATAGGGGCATCATCTATGCCCATTTATCAATCCACTTATGGTCCTACTAGTCTGTAAATGCCATACTAGTATTACCAATATCCTCAACCTAATCAGTAATTGCCATTTATGGCAACGTTAGATCTGCCAAATTTTTCCATATTGATTAACGATCCTATACATCACGACCCCTCCTAGCCAGCCATTCCGGTTAAGTTACCCTTACACATAACTAAATTCGACAATAAACCTGGTGAAGACCCCAAGAACCATGTGATGAATTTTCATCTATGGTGTTCATCAAATTATCTAATGGATGGCTTGATTCATCTACAATTATTTCAGAGAACCCTCACCGGAGTAGCTGTAAAATGGTATATTGAGCTACCACAACACTGTTTTTGGGATTTTAATGCTTTAGCAATGACATTTTAAACTCACTTTTAGTTACCAATTTGGTACATGATAGGTACCAACCTACTAACCTCACTTCGTCAAACTACCTCTACCCATACGTCCGATCATATACATGAATGGAGAAGAAGACATACGTTAATTAAGGCTCCCATTCCTGATCAATTACTTACTGATTGGTTCACAAAATAATTAATTCCCCCTATTGCTAGAGATGTCACCATTGGAGGCATTGTTACAGAGGAGAAGGCTATTAGTCATGCTCAATAGCTACACTTGGTTTATTCCCAATCACGAACTTTGTATGATTTGATTCCTCATGCTCCTTTCCCCACATCGGATCCTTCAAGACCTGCAACTGAACCACTTGTAGATGGAATGCTTGGTTTAGTTCAAACTCAAACAATGATGAAATATACCAAGAAGCAAACTCAACCTATCGTACTAGTAAGTCAACTAGCACGACCACCCAAAATTGCACCTCCTCCTATTTCTCCCACCGAAGTAAATGCAGTTCAATCCGTTGAATCTTTGGGAGGGAAAAATAAAGGTAAAAACAAATCGAAAAAATATGATAATCAACAGGAAGGTAATAAAGCACAAAATATTGAAGTCGATTCTAAAAATAAGAGAAAGGTAAAGTATCCGTGTCTAATTTATGCAGTTGATCATTTCAACAAAGAGTGTCCTCATCAAGAGGAAGTTAATAAATTTTTGAAAAGTTCACCCACCCTGGCAGTTCTTATGAACCCTTTCCCCACCCAACAACAATTGATTGATCGTCAATCTTTGCATGGGCCTTCTTCATCCATTGATGAAGTAAAAATGATGTCAAGTGAGACGATTAACATAAATACAAGAGCACATAGTTATGATCCCCCTCCATAGAAGAAAGATAATGAAGTTCCATCTGATAAACCCTCAGCATACACCCCTCCTCCAAGTAATGGTCTTCAGATCGATAAAGCTATGAATGATACAATTTTCTACCCACCCAAGAGTACACTTCATAAGTTCGTTATTAATCCTAATGCATGCACCACTCAATACTATAACATCATAGAATATTTGACCTAGACACCTTGCGCTATGTCAGCCCTAGAAGTACTCCAAAATTGCCCCACACAATAGAAAAATTTGCTAACAGCACTTGGAGCTATGGGTCATGATAATAGTAACATCATTTCTTTCAAATTGGACGACTTTAAAACTAGGCTCTCACATCAGTTGGCTTTCCAATTGTCTACAAAGGTCATTGGAAAGATTATCCTTCATACAGTTTTGGATGAGGGAGCCTTTACTTAGGTCATGGCTCTATCGTGTTGGAGAGCCAATGGTTTTCCTAAAATTAATCGTTCACCTACTACACTAAATACCTTTGATGGTTGCAGATTTCAACCATATCGATTATTTCCCACTCTCCAGGTTGAACTAGGGGGGAAAACAGTTTCCATCCATGTTGAAGTCATTGATGCTCCTTTGGATTACAACCTACTCCTAGGTTTTAACTAGTTCTATGCTATGTGAGCCATATCATCGTCTGTTTTTTGGATTGTCCAGTTTTCATTCCAAGGAAGAATTGTTACAATAAATTAGTTAGATTTCATTACACATAATTCTATTATGAATTATGCAAACAAGGTTCCACTTCTGACTACCCCATAGTATCAGAACATTGGAGTAGGCCTTATTAAAGACTCTTCCCTCATAGGAGTCTTCCCTTTGTCAAATGCTCCTCCTACTTTGCAGACCACATATATACATATTATTTCTACCTCTATCATAGACAAAGGAAAGTCTATTGCTGAGTCAGTATCACTTAGTCCTTTTGAGGAATTTTTCAATTCCATTCAAACCACCAACAACCCCAACGTCAATGATTATATGTTGGTGGCCTCCTCATATCCATATCACTTACCATGTAGGATTGGAATCCCCCCTCGTCTCTATATTATCTTTCTTACACACTTCCCTTTGATGAATCCATCATGGAAGTTATGTCCCTAGAAGAGATTCCTTGGAAAGACCATGACCATAGATCTTCATTCCTTCCCCCTTTCCATGTGGTAGAACAGAAATTTGCATTCACAGGTTTGTTTGATATAGTCACATACCTTCATTCCCTGACCCTCATTCACATTTTTGAATCAGGCGGTAATCTATGTAATATTACCTAAACCATTTTGGTGGATATATCAGTGAAACTTGGTGTTTTAGAGATTAATCAAATAGGCCAAAATTCTTCACCTTTAGAGGTTCAATCATATACATCCTTCATCAAGGAATTTAGAGATGTCTTTTATTGGAATTACGAATAAATTCCATGGATTGATCCATCCATTGTTGTCCATGATATTAAATCCTACCCTCGTACCAATCGAGTTCGCCAAAAATTATGCTAGGTACATCCATGAAAAGCACCAGCCAATAAGGAGGAAGTTGAAAAACTTCTTAGGCATGGTTTCATTTACCCCATGCCCTTGAATGAATGGGTGTCCAATATAGTTCCCATGAACAAAAATTAGGGTACTATTAGGGTTTGTATTGATTTTAGGCATTTGAAATGGGCTTCTCCAAAAGATAATTTCCCTAACCCCTACATCGATCAAATTATCGATAACTGTTCTAGGAGCGTCATATTTTCATTCATGGATGGCTTCTATGGCTATAATCAGATCGAAATTCTCCCTTCATATCAACATAAGACAACCCTCATATGCTCATGGGGGAGATTTTCCTATCGAAAACTCCCATTTGGCTTAAAAAATGTTGGTGCTACGTTTTAATGTACCATGTCATATGCTTTTCATGATATCAAACACATTGTGGATCTGTATCTCAATGACCCGCTTGCTCATTCCAAGCAATGAGATCACCATGTAGATCATCTCAGAGATATTTTTCTTAGATGTCACCATTTCAACATTCATTTGAACCCCCATAAATTTGTTTTTTGTGTCGAAACTGGTTGATTGCTTGGTTTCATTGTGTCCAAGGATGGAATCCATATTGACTATAGTAGGGATTTCTCCCTTACTACAGGGCAGGAATGGCTACCTTCCGTCTATAGGATGGAAGGGTAGGGTTCCTAGTGGTGGATGCAAAGAAAACAGAAAGGAAATAGACTTAAATAGAAATGGAAGTAGAAATAAACAAAACCCCTCTGCACACAAGGTTATGGGTTACGCTCTAAGACCCTACATACAACTATTAGGAAAGCAATAAACCCTGCAAGTAAACAATGGAAACCTGCAAGAAGATGTTAAGCAATGAACCTCTAAAAAAATACTATTAGAAAAAATGACAAACTGCCAAAGCAAAGACATAAAACAACACAGGTGTACCTTCTGGTTGGAATGGGCCACCATGCCTTAGCTGGGAGAGCACCTCTATTGGAAGGGTGAGCTATGGCTCAATGGAAGGATGGAGGAGAGGGAGAGTGAATGGCTTCAGAGGAAAATGGTCTCAAGGCACTCACTCTGGAAGCATAACAATATCGAAATAAGGAATGATTTGAGAGTGACTCCCACCCCTCTATTTATACTTTTTCTTAAGACTTATAGGGTTTTAATCCCCTGGTTAGGGCTTTAGCCCCTTTTTTGGGTTTTTAGCCCCTTTCTCTCAATATTTAGCTCTTTTGGGGGTATTAAGCTCCTTTGAGGGGTTTTAGCCCGCTTTTGGAGGTTTTAGCCCCTATGAGAGCTATTTTGGCTCTTTTTAGGGTTTTTAAGCCCTTTTGCACATTTTTAAGCCTTTTTGAGGGTGTGGGGGTCAAATGGGGTCAAATTAGGGTCATGTGTGGGTGTCCTTGGGTGGTGTAGGCCATGTAGAGATGAGTGAGGGATTTTTTGGGTTAACATATTTCCCCCTGATGAGTGTGCGTAGGATCTCATCGTATGGCCGACGAACATCATAGGATTTTCTTAGGGAGAGGTGGTGCTTCCTGGGCTGGGGCATGGTGGCTTTTGCTTTTTGTATTAATATGGTTCCCATAAATGGGTGAGATACAAATAATGTGTGACATGTATCTGGATGAGGCAGGCATCCCCATGCTCATAATGATGTCAAATGAATAATGTGATCTAAGCTCTATAATACAAGAGTTGATCATGTACAACTGTTGTTACAATAATGGTTGCCTCAATGAGAGGCTGAATACAATACTGATCTGAAGAACTGCTACATTGGACCCATGGCATTCTCACGGAATGCTATATCTTCATGATTGATGCCCTACTAGATCTGGAATGGTACATAGCTGTATGGACTGGCTGATGGAGAGTCAGAGTCTCTGTGGTACAAATATGTTGCATCAATCATAAATCTCTATAGAAGCACTATCGGGGCTTCTGAACACTGTCTCCAATGCAACTCAAAAATCACAAGGGACATGAACCTGTTGGGGTCCCTCAAATAGATTCATCAATGTTCTAGAGTCAAATGATATCTAGGGTCTTCGACCAAATACTGCATAGACCAATACCCTATATGAATCTCAACAGTGCAATGATGTAGCTAGAATCGATCATGTGAGAAACAACCATCTCGAGAGGCATTAAGGACTCCTCTCAAGTGGTCCAAGGAAATCATCAATGAGGTTAATGAAACTGAGATACAGGGAGCTCTAGGTCTATCCTCTGGAATACATGTGTTGTCATCGACAGAGGGAGACCTGCCCCTGGTCAAGGCAATGGTGTTTCTTTAACCAAAAGTGTGAGGGAGATAACCGAAAGATGTGAGACAATCTATGGACTGACCCACTGAATTTGGGAGGGGGGAGAAAGGAAGGAGTTGAAAATGGGTAGAGGGAGTGTAATAGACTCAAAATTCCTTTGTTCAGAGTATGACAGTAGGGAGAACCAGGCAACAAATGAAACTAACTCATGCGAAAGGGATCATAGCTGTAATATTGGGAATGTCACTACAGATGGGAAATACTTAGGGGAGGTAGAAAACTTTGATATTGATGGGATCCAAGGAAGACACATTGTAGAGTACTCTAAACAAAGGTGATCCAAAGTGGGAATGCTACCAAACTATTATCTGTGGGGTGGTGTCTAAAGACATCATTGTGGTACAATCTCATGGATTTTTGGTGAGCCCAAGAAAGTAAATGCTTGATGGTACTTTCAATTTCAGAGAGTCTGAAAGCATGAAGAAGACTCTAGTGGGGGCTCTTTTTCATTGGTAGTCTCTTGTGCCTGAAAAAGGATAAAAGTATACATAGGAGAGCTCACCCATGTTGTAGGGGATGAGAGACTTCTTTACCATTGGTAGTCCAATTAGGCTGGAAAAAGTTAAACCTATACTGACTGGATAGTCATTTAGATACTTTTATGAGCATGAACAAAACCAAGTTTTCTCAGCAATATTTTCTTGATGAGAAGGATGGAAAAGAGCTTAACAACAACCAATGGTGAGGTTTTTTGTAAAGTTCAGCCCCTCTGCTCAAGAAAGCATAAAAGTATGCAGAGGGGAACGGTCTTGGCTTGAATATGCCAAGGTGGTACTTTTCATATGGTAGTATACATGGTTCACAAAAGGAGCTAAACGAGATGATGTAGATGGTATTTCCTATAATTTAACGAGTGGGAAAGGAAGCAGCTATGCTTGGCAATATTTTCATTCTTTTAGGAGTCAGAAAAGAGATTAAGAGAAACTCTAGTATGGTCAACCAATTTCGGTGGCACAGGTGGTGCCCCATGTTAAGATAGTGGACAGTGGACAGTGGTCCAAAGGTCATCCGTGTAGTATGGATGGAACAAGTGGCTCTTAAACATACCAATACATGCATGTAATAGATTGTGGTAGAGGCACGTGAGTCAATGCGACAGAGGCATGCAAACCCAGGTGGATCTCAGAAAGAGGTTAGGAGAGTTGTGTGTGTGTTGTGGTGGACATACTGGACTACATGTGATGTGAGTGCAAGTCTAGAGGTAGCTATATTCCAAATGCATGCAAAGGAAATGATTCATATTCCAGAAAATGGTATGGATATCTGCATAAGGTGCGATGGACGGAGTAGATAGTTATGTGTTAAAATTCAAAATGATGTGCCTTACAGGTGGTGGCTTGGGAACCCACATGATTGGCGACAGGAAAGTGTAATGCAAGTACAGGTCTGGAGACACATCATAATGATGTGGCTCATAAACTGAGGTAACTTCCAGTAAGTGGTCCAAAACATTACTTGTTAAACATGAGACGATGGTATCGTTAGAAGATATAAATTTGAGCCTGGTGGTGTGAGGGGTGTCTCGAACAGGCTCCAGGTGACTTTAAACCAGCAGCTAATGGTGCTTCCCCTAAATGGGGGGTTTCTAATTTATGGTAAAGATGTTGTAAAACAAAAAGGGACAAGACTATATTACAAGCTGAACTACCATCATTTAAAGAGGTGATGTTAGAGCGAAATTGGTTTGGACTTCCATGGGATTAGTGGTCATTCCCTTGTGTGACATGATGAACCCTAGGAGACAGCCCATTGGGATACTTAAAACACACTTGAAAGGGTTCAAGTGTGTTATCTCCCAAATAAATTTATTTTCATTAAGTTCACACGAAATAATTCATTTCGATAGTATGAAGGGTTTAACGCATGCAATGAGGGATATCAATATCACTGATAGTCTAAAAGCCTCTGTTTTCTGATTTGGATAAAAATTTCACCATGATGTAGCTTTCGGTGGTGTCATGTCCCCGAACCTCTGACCGGTGAAGAGGATGCTACCATGGTGTTCACCATCCGGGCTTCCAGCCCCATGAACATGTGAAAACATAAAAATGCTGAAACAAAATGCTTTGAACTAGAACATGCACACATGAACATTTATCATGCACAGATGTGATTGTTTATCATACATAGCGGAAGCAACACACATTCATACAAGCATTCATTCAACATGTTCATCACATTCATTAACAGTAGATAGGATTGCAAAAGTAAAATAGACAAGATTACTTATCTTATAAATAACTCATTCCGCAACTAGCTATGTCGCTGCAACGTTCCACCCAACCATAGGCCAGCGTGATCCTTAATCTCTCAGCAATGTTGACACCCCCGAGATGGGAATGATTCTCCAAGGAATAAGGGAACAAGCAGGCTTACACATAGCCAAGGATACACAAAACACAGCCAAGACAACATAGTTGGGTTTAACAGGCCATCAAGGAGCTGGGAAAATGCTAAATGCTAAGCTGGTGAGCCCATTACAGAGCTAGGAACACCTACACCAAAACTAGCCTGGATTCTAAGATACCCACACACACCCAACACAAGGAACCAGTCCCTCAGGCCCTGCATTCCCTTCCAGTGCTATTCAGGGGTTGTGGAGAAGAAAGCCAGCCCCCTAGCTCTATCTGTGTGGTTTCCAACCACCAAGTTTATCAAGCAAACCAAGCCCCCATCCCTGCTCCCAACAAAGTCCAAAGACCAACCATTGCACACATGCAATCAATCAGCTGTAGGGAAGATAACTCCCAAGTGACTTATACAGTCCCAAATGTACCAGCAAACATAGCTCACAACAGGGGAAAAACCATAGCCCGTCCTGGGCAACAAAGTCATCGGGAAAACATACATAGACCACGCTAAGGAAGAGAAAAATGCAGACTTCCAACCTATGCGTGAAATGAACATACTTAAGTCCCCAAAATATAAGGAAGACCAAAACAACCCAATGAATCTTGAGGAGAATGACGGTAACCATAACTCACGGGAAGAAAAATAGTCCAAATCCCAACATTAAAATGAGGGGGAGATTACACGGCCATACCAGTCTGTAAGGAGAACATACAGCTGAAAATGTGGATGGCCCTCCATAAGAAATCTGTGGATGAAAAATCAAGGCGCTTAGCTCACTGCATGAGTCGAAACCCCAGGAAAATCCTGTGTGTGAGAATAATGAACAAACTTTCGCTCTTGCGTGAGGATGAACAGACAATGGAGAGTCGTGAGTGGGGAGTGCATGAGTGTTTCAGCACTGTCATGGAGAGAGTGTAGAAACCCTGGAGTGATGGCGGTGGTTTTTCTTTTGCATTTGTGAAGTCAACCACATTGGTGGATTGTGCATGTGGGCAAGGACTGACAGACCTGCCACCCCACTCCCAGCCATAACTACCTCAACTACTCAATAGTAGTTATTAATTATGGTTGTTGGATTAAACAAGGTGGTGACACATGGGTTTTTCCCTTATGGCTCAAGGTTTGACAATTTCCCCACCCTTATCCTTGTGAAAATCATGCCCCTTCTCAATTTAGTTTTCACGAACGTAGCTGGTCGGGTTCATTAATTATAGATGCATATTTACATGATGCTAAAAATTAATATGTATGACGCATGCCCTGATATACCATCGATGAAAATTTAAATCTAAAACCTATCATAACCAATCAACGGTGGGGCCTTGGCCTTTAGCTCCACACCATGATCATTTACAATATATACATCATATACATCTAATGCAACGGGGTAAAAACTGAGGTGTTATAGGTGGCTTAGGTGAGGATCAAGACATCTCATTAGCCACTGAAAGTTGGGAGATAGGTAATAGGTGGAAAACCTTTTCAATGGTTAGGCATACTGATGAAACTTTTTGAACACCATCGGAGTGTTTTCTAATATCAATCGAAGGTTTTAAAACTATAGATAAATGAGCTATTTCCCAAAGGCACTGCAACTGCGAAGAAAATAACGATTAAAATTTTTGATGGTGAGAGGTTTTGAGTTTCGATCGCAGATGAAATCAGTTTGGGACTTGAAACATTTTAAAGCATCAATGAGATAGTCTGCTAAGGAGCCACAAGGGCGGATGAAAGACTTACTGTGGGTTCTGAAACAATACAGACTCAGCGGTGATCAAAGGTTCTAAATACTAACCATCGGTGATCTAGTCCTCTGAGGAACCGTAACTGTGGAAGAAAGATAAACTATGGGTTCTGTGAGCAGACAAAAATTTTGGTGTTGGAACTTGTAATCACTAGCCATCGGCAAGATAGTTCAATGGGGCTCTGAAATGGTGATGGCTTCTGATCAATGACAAGAAACATTCCGATAGCACAACAATAGATGAACTCTTCAACAATCGGAAGAACTAAAGACAACGTAGCGATGAGTTAAAGCTAAATATTTCCGTAGTGTTGGCGTTGGAATTTGAAGACACTAAACATCGGCGAGTTAGTCTACTAAAGAGCCGAAACAGTGGAAGACTTATATACTGTGGCTTCTGTGATCAGATAAACTCATCGGTGATAAGAAGAACTAAAGACTACATAGCGGTGGGTTAGTCCACTAGGGAGCCGCAATGGCAGTAGAAAGACAAACTAAGGCCTCCGATCAATCAACAGAAAAACATCAGCGATCGGAGGCTCTAAAGAATAGCCATCGGCAAGATAGTTCAATGGGGAGCTGCAACGATGGGAAATAGAAGGACCACAGATTGGTGGCATAGAAGACTAATGCCCCGATTCCTTTGTAAATCAACTTCCGGCAGTGATGAATTTAGTTATTTGCACCCCTGAAACTGCAGTAGCGTCCAGGAAAAAGGTTTCGATACATGAGCTGTCACAGCTCCTGATCGTCGACGAGCTAAAGGTGGAGAGCGGTAGTGTAGAGACTTAGAGCATCGACGAGCTAAAAGAAAAATCCCTTAATTGACGACGATGGAGGTAAGGTGGTAAAATATAGAAACATTGGGACTTGGAGTGCCGAAACTGTGACAATATTCAGATTTAGGGCACCAATGTGATAGAAGAAAAGGCTTCTGATTAGCGATTGTGGCAACAAAGTAAAAAGTTTCGGGTAGATTGAACAAGACTAGGCAGTTCAGTTAAATGCTGATACACTGGCTGTTGGTGGCAATTTCATAGCGAGCCAGCAATGGTGATTATCAACGACCACTTCAACCATTAAAAGATAGCCCATTGAACTAGATCTTCATAGTAAATAAACAAATTGTTAGCAAGGGTTTGAAGCCGTAAAATGGAAAAGACTATCACTTTCAATTAATTTTGATGTAAACAGATTGGATTTTTAGGATCTGTAATTTTTGTAAGAGGCTATAAAGCCCATGATTATTTTATTAATAAGGGTTTGAATTCATGGATTTGCAAGCCTATTCTATTATCAAGCATCTCATTTGATTTATTCTAAGTATAAGCTCTTTTGTTGTGATTTGTTCAGCCATCTTCTTTATCTTTACTGTACTTATGCCTGAATGTGCATTTAGGTGATTTTCAAGTTGATTAATAGCTAATAGATGGAATCCTATTGGTGAGTTAATGTGATTTGATTTATAAGTACCATCCTTATCAGGATTTAGCCATTTATATGTATGTGTTATGTGTATAAGTCTTCCATCCTGGTGAGTTCTCCATCCCTGCACCTTTTTGTCAAACTACTGAACAAGTTGTAACTAAAAGCATTGTAATTGAGTGAGCTTCATGCATGTCTTGAGAGTGGGAGGTTATGCAGGTCACTTGGCTTGATCCATATCATAAAACCCTAAAAACATTTTAAGTTACCAGGCATCCTCGAGCTACAACCTAGTGGATTTTCCTAGAGTGATAACAAAGTGGCACCATTGCCGGGAGAGGAGATTGAAGCTTAGCTTCCCTGGGAGACGACATAGATCCATGCTTTGATGATATACAAGGATTTGACATTATTTTAGTTGTAATCATCTATCTGGTGACTCCATTGATATAAGGTGGCTTCAAGAATACCAAGTGCTAGAGAAAATCAAGAGAGGCCACCGGAAACACTTATTGCAGACCCATAGAATGTCATCAGAAGAAAACCTAGCCCTGCTGCTAGGATGGATTTACAAAGACTTCTCTTTTCCTGATCCATTTGAATTTAATAAATCTCCACTAGGAAGGACCCAGTTGATAAAAGATGAAGAGGCTGAATTCAAAATCTAGGTACCCGTTCAACAGTTTACTTTATGAACTGCTGTTATTTTTTATTAGCTCCTTTATGTTGTTCCCTTCATGTGTTAAAAGAATTATCTTATGTTTTATATATTCTTAAGTTTATCAGCCATCTTTTATAAATCCATCTGTAGAAGAATATTTGCATCCTTCTTATATTGTAGAAGGTGAATCAGTCTGTGTGGCACAAATCATCTATAAAAATGGCCACTATACCCAAATTCCTTCTAAATCTGATCAGCCATGTAACCTTGAAGAAACCAAAACTGATTCAAAACCTATGCAGAGCTCAACACTCGATGCCATAACCTCTGAACCTTGTCAGCAGATTGTTATCCCTCATGATCAGCCCATGGCCTTTCAAATCAAAATCACAACGAAGATGTTTAAGCCATTAAAACTACCCTATTAGCTTCATCCATATCCTATTGACTATTATGAATATCTCCCTTGGTTTTCTGGAGAGAATCAAGTTTCAACGGAAAGGCAGTTGGAATCTTTCGAAGATTTTATTGAACGTTTTTCGATTGTTCATGAGGATGTAATCATGATATTTTTCTCTAAATCGTTGATTAGAGATGTTGCTATATGGTTCAAGAGTTTAAAAGCTGACTCCATTAGCTCTTGGACAGAATTCACCGACGCATTTTTGAAGCATTTGGGTGAGAACAAATCTTTGGATTTGTATCTCGCTGACTTCTATGCTTTGAAGAGAAAGGAAGATGAGACTTTGCGTATCTTCAATTGAAGATTCTACAACACTTATTGTGCTATGCCTTTGGAGATTTGGACCGTAGAGATAGCTTCCAGTATATATTATGTGATGGGACTTGATTCAAAACTTGCCCTTCTTCTGCTAGAAAGGAAATCTTTTTATTTAAGCATTTTGTTTGAAGATGCTTTAGAGGTGGAGGAAAACATTTGTGCTTCAAGGAGAATTCCAGAGCAGTTTGATTTTGAGCTAGATAAACATCAGTATGAGTCAGATTTTGAACAGGAATATTATGAGTCTGAAGTGGATTTAGGACAGCAGCAAGCATGTGAGCTCCTATCAGATTTAGAATCAGATTCTTCAGTGTTTGCAAAATACTCCCAAGACAGGTATGAATCTAGATTTTATGATCAGTTTGCAAACCAGGATGAAAAGATAAATAGAGAAGGATATCTCCCTCAAGATCTACCTCATCTCTCTTATGATCTTCACAATGAGGAAATTTTGCAATAACCAAGAGGAGCAAGATTTCCAGGGACTATCTAATCTTTTGCTAGAGCATTAGGAAGATCTTCCTTCTCCTTATGAACAGGTTCCTTCTAATCATGACAAGGAACTAGGTAATATTTTTCCAGATCTGTTTCAAAATTTTATTACTGATACTCCTATACAAGAGCCTTCATCTCTGTCATTAGAATCTTATCTTGATGCTCCTATAGTCAACAAATATAGTGATGCGAAAGAAGAGGTTAAAATTTGTGAAGACTTATTGTTTACTCAAAGTTCATCTAGTTCTTCTTTTCAGCAGAGAGATGATAAAGAATGTGGAATGATGTGATAGTTGCTTGTTACAAATATATTGCTCAAAAGTTCAATACAAATTTGTTTGGTTTTGGTATATCCCACAAAGATATTATTGTGAAAAAGGAAATTGTTAGCTATGTTCATGATGAATTCAAAATAGGTGAAGGGGAGCAAAAAAATTCAGATCAGCTGTTGAGCTTGCATTTTTATCAGACAAAGGAAGAGGACAACAGATATGAAGAGGAAGATGATGATCTGAAAAGTCCAGAACAACAGGGAATAACTCATCCTTCCTAGTTAGAGGTTGAGCAATCTACAGTTAACATAGTGATCACTGCGAGCAGCCAACAGCAGCATTTCATTAAGTTGGAACAACAACATAAAAAGGTATTTCTTGTTGGATTTTATGACCTTATTGTTGACCATCTGGAACTTATGAGAAGCATAGATATCAAAATATTTTTTTCAGATGATAGTTGTTTCTATCACCCTTTGAAACTACATCGTTGCATGCTAGGGTTTCATTTATTTTTTGGGTGAAGATCAAGGTTAAATTCAGCAGATCAGCTTATGACCTGGCTTCATTGGAAGCATGATTTCACATGATAAGAAGAATCTACTAATTAGGATTAGGAGTAGGAGTAGATAGGAAAATAAGCTCTTAATATGAGCAGTTAGGTCATTTTTAGTTGTTTTCATGAATAAGCAAAGAGGGCTACAGGAAGATTGCAGCGGATCAGTTATAAAAGACAAATGACTCCATTCCCAATGGAATACTAGAAGATAGCTTTAATTATTCTTTTTTAGGAAGGAATTTTGGTCTGGGGTTCTTGGGACCTAACGGGGAGGTTCCCATCCCCGAGTAGGAGCCAAATTTTATCTCCCAAATAAATTTATTTTCATTAAGTTCACACAAAATAATTCATTTCGATAGTATGAATGGTTTAACACATGCAATGAGGGATATGAATATCATTGACAGTCTGAAAGCATCTGTTTTCTGATCTGGATAAAAATTTCACCATGATGTAGCTTTCAATGGCTTAGGCAAGGATCAGGACATCTCATTAGCCACTAAAAGTTGGGAGACAGGTAACAGGTGGAAAACCTTTTTGACGATTAGGCATATTGATGAAACTTTTTGAACACCATTGGAGCATTTTCTAATAGAAATCGGAGGTTTTAAAAACTACAGATCGGTGAGCTAGTTCCCAAAGGCGTTGCAACTGCAGAGAAAATAATGATTAAAAGTTCCAATGGTGAGAGGTTTTGAGTTACAATCACCGACGAAATCAGTTCAGGACTTGAAAACTTTAAAATCATCAGCGAGATAGTTTGCTAAGGAGCCACAAGGGTATATGAAAGACTTACTGTGGGTTTCAAAAAAATACAGACTTAGTGGCGATTGGAGGTTCTAAATACTAACCATCAGCGATCTAGTCCTCTGAGGATCCACAACTGCAAAATAAAGATAAACTATGGGTTCCACGAGTGGATGAAAATTTCGGCGTTGGAACTTGGAATCACTAGCCGTCAGCAAGATAGTTCAATGGGGCACCGAAATGGTGGGAAGCAAAGTAACTACGGCTTCTGATCAATGAAAAGAAACATTCTGATAGCGTGACAATAGATGAACTCTTTGACGATCCAAAGAACTAAAGACAATGTAGCGGCCAGTTAAAGCTGAAGATTTCTGTAGTGTTGGCATTGAAACTTGAAGACACTATCCATCGATGAGTTAGTCTACTAAAGAGCTAAAAAGATGGAATACTTATAGACTACAGCTTTTGTGATAAGATAAACTCATCGACGATCAAAAGAACTAAAGACAATGTAGCGGTGGGTTAGTCCACTAAGGAGCCACAATGATGGAAGAAATATAGACTAAGGCCTCTGATCAATAAACAAAAAAACATCGGCGATCAAAGGTTGTAAAGACTAGCCATCAGCAAGATAGTTCAATGGGGAGCCACAAGGGTGGGAAACAGAAGGACTACGGATCGGCGGCATAGAAGACTAATGCCTCAATTCCTTCACAAATCAACTTTTGGCAGTGATGAATTTAGTTAGTTTCACCCCCGAAACTACGGCAGTGTCTAGGAAAAAGGTTCTAATACATGAGCTATCACGGCTCCTGATCATCAACAAGCTAAAGTTGGAGAACGGTAGCGTAGAGACTTAGAGCACCAATGAGCTAAAAGAAAAATCCCCCAATCAGTGATGGTGGAGGTAAGGAGGTAAACTACGGAAACGTTGGGACTTGGAGCACCAAAATTGCAGCAATATTCAGATTTGGGGAACCGATGTGATAGCAGAAAAGGATTCTGATTGGAGATTACGGAAACAAAGTAATAATTTTCGGGCGGATTGAACAAGACTGGGCACTTTAGTTAAATGTCGGTACACTGGCTGTTGGCAACAATTTCATAGCGAACCAGCAATGGTGATTATCAATCACCACTTGAGCCATTAAAATATCGCTGAGAGAACTAGATATTCACAGTAAATAATCAAATTGTTAGCAAGGGTTTGAAGCCCTAATCTGGAAAACACTATCATTTTCAATTATTTTTTATGTAAATAGATCAGATTTTCAAGATCTGTAATTTTTTTAAGAGGTTATAAAGCCCATGATTATTTTATTAATAAGGGTTCAACTTCGGGGATTTGCAATCCTATTTTGTTATCAAGCATCTCATCTAGTTTATTCTAAGTATAAGCTCTTTTGTTGTGATTTGTTCAGCCATCTTCTTTGTCTTTACTGTACTTATACCTGAATGTGCATTTAGGTGATTTTCAAGTGGATTAATAGCTAATAGCTGTTATTCTATTGGTGAGTTAATGTGATTTGATTTATAAGTACCATCCTTGTTAGGATTTAGCAATTTATATGCATGTATTATGTGTGTAAGTCTACCATCCTGGTGAGTTCTCCATCCTTGCACCTTTTTGTTAAACTACTAAACAAGTTGTAACTAAAATCCTTGTAATTGAGTAGGCTTCATGCATGTCTTGAGAGTGGGAGGTTATGCAGGTTGCCTGACTTGATCCATATCAGAAAACCCTAGAAACATTTTAAGTTACCAAGCATCCTCAATATACAACCTAGAGGAGATTTTTGGAGTGATAAAAAAGTGGATCCTGTACTTACAACACCACATGAAGGTATGCCGCAAGTAGTCTATGTGTTGTGCTTGCTTTTGTGACCGTGCAATGAGGTTGTCAAGATAGACCAACATGATGTGGATGAGGTCATGGAAACAGTGTGTCATGGCACGCTGGAAGGTGGCTCCAACGTTCTTCATACCAAAGGGCATGACTCAATAGGTGAATGTGCCCCATGGGGTTGTGAATGCAGTCTTGTAATGATCGTCGTTCCGAATCTAGATTTGGTTATATCCATAAAACCTGTCCATGAAAGAAAAGACCTCATGTCCATTGCATGCATTGATAATCTGATCGATGAAGGGTGTTGAGAAGTTTTCTTTGGGACACGCCCCATTTAGATCATGGAAGTCTGTGCAAATGCGGATGATACCCTATTTTTTATTTATGGGAACAAGATTAGAAACCCAAGTGGTGTACAGAATGGGGTAAATGAAGCCAGCTATGCATAGCTTATCTATTTTGGCTTTGACCACGGCCTCTTTGGAAGGATGGATGGGCTATTGATTTTGGCGCACGAGGGCCACATCGGGCCATGTATCGATGTGGTGTTCCACAATGGATGGATCCAACCCAGGAATTTTAGTGTAAGACCAAGAAAAAATGTCACAGAATTCTTGGAAGAGAGCTTTATAGGCAATAACTTCTTCCACAGAGTAGGATGCCCCCAACATGATTTCTTAAAAAACCTCGGGGTTGGTTGAGATGTTTATTTTGATGGTTGGTGAGATGTTTACCATGTTCCCTTCTTCGAAGGTGTATGGTGTCGGAATGGGATTTTTGAACCAGTCGACTTTCCCATGAATGAAATATTTGGTTTCCATAGAAAACTGGTCAGACTGCGACACAAGTTCTTCAAGGAGGAAGAACAAGTGATGGTGCATGTCATCCCATGGGTATTCTAAGGTAGTTAATGCTTCAAGTATCTCCTCATCATTATAGAAGCAACGAAGAGACAGGTCTAATGGACCGTCATTGGTGGTGAAGACAAGAGGGTCGGTAGAACTGGACATCATGTAAATGGACATGGTTTCTGAAGAAGGAGGTGGGGGGTGAACTTCTTTGATCGGGGTGATCTCAGATTCAAGGGAATGTTGATGAAGGTTGGATAAAGCCATTCAGAACTTGGACAAGTCTTGGAAGTGGTGAATATAGTGTCCATACAAACTGCAGAGGGCACAAACATGGTTTGTTCTTAATGACTTGTTTCTCACTATTGGCCTGCTTGGAAGTTCAACCATAGGGTGGTTTTCCATTGTATCCATGGCATCCAAATGCGCACAGATTATGGGAATATCAGGGTAGTTTTGAGTTGGATGGACATGTTCTTCATAGATGGCACAAGGCAAGTTCTGTCAAGGTTCAGTGGTAACTTTCGTGTTTTTTCCCTTGGCCCTTTTTGGGTGGGGCACTGCGGGTGCAGTGGTTGGTTTTTGCGGGCCGGGTGGAGGATGAGATTCGAACACAATGGGTTGCATGGGGGTTAAGACTACCTAGGGCATTGGTGGTTGAGCCGATGGATCAAGATACCACACAAGAATTCCCAATGTAAAGTTGGGTAAGTTTAAGGTGGCCATTACTGGCTTTCTCATGACACTAGGCAGGGAAAACAGGAAGGGAATTGTGTGGACTGGAAAGGATCCCAGATAACTCCCT
Source organism: Pseudotsuga menziesii (assembly GCA_001517045.1). Classification (NCBI taxonomy): domain Eukaryota; kingdom Viridiplantae; phylum Streptophyta; class Pinopsida; order Pinales; family Pinaceae; genus Pseudotsuga; species Pseudotsuga menziesii. The sequence continues at coordinate 562,868 of LPNX010351448.1, read as the reverse complement.
GATGGTTGCATGTGGAGGTGAGGTTATGGTGGTGGCTACACATAATGTTGTTGTTGTGGATGATGTTGCGGCTGCTGATGATGTTGCGGCTGTTGATGATGCTGTGACTGCTGATGGTGTTGCAGCTGCTGATGGTGTTGTGGTTGCAGTTGTGGTTGTTTTTTGGGTGCAGCAGTAATGGATGAGAGCATGCACAAATCCATAGTCTCATTTGGTGTCGGTGGGGGTGACACTAAGAGGAAAGAAGCCATCATGGTGGTATCAGAATACAACCCAGGGCCCACGTTCAACAATGGGGAGGCTAGTATGTTGTCAACCATGGTGTTGACCACAGGGATAACATCAATGTGTGTGGTCAGCCCTTGCGGATCAATGGTGTTGATCGTAGGGATAACGTTGGTGGGTTTTGTTAGCCCTTGAAGATCGTGATAAGTCAGTTGGTTAACCGTCATGATTTTCCCTTTGTGGGGAAACATCATGAGATGAAAAATAGTTGATGCTACGGCTCTCATGGCGTACATATAACTTCTTCTGAGGAGAAGGTTATAGTCCAATTGAGCATTGACAACCACTATGTCTATCAGTATTTTCTTCCTAGCTAATGTGATGGTGACATGTGGGAGGATTCCTTGGGCTTTAGTGGGATGGCCATCATAATCCCGCATAGTAGTAGATGATGGTTGCAGAATTGGGGATCCAATATTTTACCAGAGTAGGGTAGACATAACGCACATGGATTCCCCCTCATCCACTATGCACTGGTGCATGACCAAATTCCATATAGACACCAATATTTGGAAGGAAATGGTTGATGGCATCCACGGTTCTCCATTCGCCATGTCGAATGGGATCAACTTGGATTCAAAGGGGTCCATGGCACGAAGGGCAGCTAGTAAGGCTTTTCGCTGCATTGGGTAGGTTTTGAGTACCTCAAGAGTGGACATGCTAGTAGGTGTTTGGTCCAAATTGTCCATGATGTTGTATCTGACAGCAACTCTAGCTGTGGTGTTGTTGGAAACCCGGCATATGGGGGGATGTGGGAAAGGGGGTAACTTAAGAGGTGCATTGGTTGTTTTAGACATAGATGCTGCTAATGTGTCAGCGAATTCAGTGTTGGTTTCTTTCTAATTTTGTCTGGTTTGTAAATTGACGTCTTTAGTTGTCATAGCTAGTAGGTGGTGGACACCTATTTCTACCGTGGGAAGTTCCCTCGGAGCATTAGGATTGGGTTGGGGAGGGGGTGCAATTGCCACCAATCCTTGGACTGGTAATGGGTTTTGGAGCACCATAGGAGGAGGTCCTAGTGGTGCCAGATTGGGTTGGGCTTGGTCTGTTGTATTGGTGCCATGTTGAACCTCATTCCTAATGGCCTACTTAGTGTGACCCATGAAGGGACACTTAAATGTGTAGTGCCCATAGACCTTGCATAATGTGCACGGTTGGTTTGTACGCAATGGAGCATTGCGTCCTAGTGCATTTGGTTGTTGAGGATTTTTGGCTAGCCGATTTTCCATGACATTGTTGGGAGGATTTGGTTGTTGAACGCCTCCTTGTGGTTGACTGTTGCCTTTGTTTTGGGGTCAGTTATTCTTGGCTTTCCCTGGTTGGTTATTGGGGGCTGGCTGGTTGGAACAGTTTTGTTGTGGAAACACCTGTCCCAATGGAGTAGGTGGAGCTGGGGCGGGGGATTGGACAGCTTGCACCAGTGGTGCATAGTAAAATTGGGTCGGTGCCGGTGCTACAAGTGTGGGCATTTTTCATGTGTATTGTTATGTCAGCCAAGCTAATGCCTGGGCCTGCTGCAGTGGCGCAGGTTGTGCATAAGACGTTGTAGCTCTAGACTGGGACATCATTCTTGCATAGTCTAGAGTTTTGTTTTCGTAGGAAACACTAGGGGTGTTTCTTGGTTGTGGTGGTATTGCAGGTGGTGTCCGATGGTGCTGTGGTTGGTGAGAGACAAAACCTATGATGCCATCTGCAGCATGGGATGCCCCTGGTGCATCCCGATAAGAGGTGATTGCGTAGGGAGTTTTTGGAATGATTGTGTAAAGGTATCTAGACTATGCATAGATCAGATCAAACTACTGGGCTTTCAATATGCCCCCCTCTTTGGATTGGGGACGTTCGGATGCGACATCCTTTGCTATATGTGGTAGAAAAGTTTTTAGGAACCAATCCAAGAAGATCCTGTCATCAAGTTGGATCTTGCACAAACTACGGCGTCGCCGTCATTCATGGATGTGGTCAGTTATATGTGTTGCAGTATTCTAGCAGCAAGATAACAAGATGTCCACCCCTTTGCCGTATCTAACAGGGAGTTGGAAATATTGCAGGAACATGAAAGCCAAGGAGTTGAAATCTGGGTACTTGGCTTGTGGTAGCTCAATGTACCACTTGGCTGCAGCACCTATGAGGGTGCGTTGGAACAGTCAGAGTCTAATCGAATCATCTACAATTCTGTTTGATGAGCACCATAGGTGAAACGTCATGATGTGGTTTTGGGGGCACTCCCCTGCCTTCCCTTCAAACTTGGGAATGTCCTAGGGAAGTTTGGTTGGCATGGGAGGCCAAAATGTTTGATGGCAGATAGGGTCATTTATTAACTGAGCCAAGTCAAGCAGGTTGAGATGTGCCATGAAAGGAAGGTTTGAACCAAGGTTGATATGAGATGGGGCAGCAGTGGTGATGGGGTTTGTAGGGACATGATGCACCTGCATAACTAGAGGTACCTGTGGCACCATTGTGGATGAGCCACTACCCCCAAGTGTGGTAAATGGAACTGTGTGAGTGGAAGGGCCACTGCCCCTAGGCATGCCAAGTGGGACAGTGTGAGTGGAAAGCATAGTGCCCCCATGTGTTACTGGTGGGACAACTTGACTGGTTAGTATGGGTGGTGGTATATGGCTTATGATAGTTTGCATGACCATGCTGGGGCCACCAACAGAAGTGTTAGTGGTCATGTGGGGTGTGGACATGGGTCCACTGCTAATCACTAAGCCAAAAAATGGGTTCGAGTTTGCACCAGCCATGGGGCTAGATGGTGCAGTATGCAAGTCTTGCTCAGATTGGTATGATTTTGAGTCTGAATCAAAGGCAATGTGGCCTTTTGATGGTGTATAAGGTCATCGAGAATGGTCTTGATGATGTTGTTTTAATGATTCGAACTATGGTGGTTCAGCTCTTAGGCGTGAGGAAGAACGTGGGGGATCAATCGTGTCTGATTTGTATGTCAAAATGTTGAAATATGGTGATGATTTTTGGACCCCAGTTTTAATGGCTTCATATTGGCTTCAAGTGGTCACTCGGCCACCAAGACTGCCAGGAGACAATGCTTGGCTTTTTCCTCATGGGAGTGTTAGTCAATCGGTGGGGGTCATTTCCCGTTTCGCTTGGTGATTCCTCTCAACGGCCAGCTACTTTGGGGTTTCCGTGGTACTCCTCACAATGATTTTATGGGCTGAGCCCAAGTACTTCCCACAGTTAAGGTAGTCAAGGACTTATGTCCTCAAAGACTGCAAATGTTTGACTTAGTGTAAATTGTAAATTTTAATGGCTCACTCAGCGTCATGAACTAAGTTGGGTTAGTTTATATGGTATGGTTTGTGTGTATGTATTTTGTCTTTCTGTTATTCTTAGTGGTTTCTTAAATGGTTTATGAATATTCTGCAGAGTTCAAAATAGTGTCAATGCAAGCAGTAAATAATAATAAAAAATTTACACATGTACCATTTGTGAACCTAAACTATGATAGCCTGACTCCATGACTACCTTAAAACTATATTTCTCTTCAACCAGGAAAGGGTGCTAGGCTCTCAACACAATTGGACTAATCCCATATATAGATCCATAGGTCACCGTCCAGATGAAAGGTCGGTCAACAGAGAGGACGCTGAGCGTTGTGAGAAGCCCTCCTTCTCTACCCCCTCTACCTTCCAAGTCAGCCATTTTTAGTGGCTTTGAAAAATTATAGGTGAAGTGCCTATTAATATACGAGCTTCACTCTTCGTCTTATCCCAGAATACCCCGAAGGGTGATGACTGGGTAGAGGAGGAAGGGCTAGGAAAGATGTTGATTTTAATTACAGTAATTTTTTAATTAAGCTTTGATCAGATTCATTAATACATTAACCATTAAATTTAGCAGTGATTTACATAGGCTACAATGAAATAAATAGATACTGAAATGAAATAAACACATATTGATGGACAGAGGCGGCTGAGCTGCATTGACAGTCCCAATAGAAGCAAACAGTCAAGCCCAAAAATGGGTTGCGCACCTGTAAAGGTCATGTTTTTGCGAAGTGGATTGTGATCAAACCGTGAGGAATTACGTCAGACAATTGAAAACCCACTTCAAAAAATAGCCCTTTTACTCCTAACCTTGGGAATATTCACAAATGGATCAACTCTTTGGGAATAAGATGATCCCAAACATAGGTGAATTTTCAAAAATTTGGTTCGACCGTTTTTGTACAGTTGAACGATTTGCAAATCACAGAACGACCAACAGTAACCGATACTATGGTTGAGACAATAACAAAAATGAAATAAAAATATCAATCAACCTAAATAAGCAAATTATAGTAAACAAAATCTAGGGATCCAGTGGGATCAACCCGATATGGTAGCCAATTCTGTAGTAGGGATTTCTCCCTTGCTACAGAGCAGGAATGACTACCTTCCATCTATAGGACAGAAGGATGGGGTTTCTGGTGGTGGATGCAAATAAAATAGAAAGGAAATAGATTGAAATAGAAATGGAATTAGAAATAGACAAAACCCCTCTGCACACAAGGTTATGGGTTACGCTCGAAGACCCTGCATACAACTGTTTGGAAAGCAAAAAAAACCCTGCAAGTAAACAATGGAAACATGCAAGAAGATGTTAAGCAATGAACCTGAAAACCAATATTGTTAGAAAAAAAATATCTATAAAAGCATAAAAAAATAAAAAAAATTATACCTTCTGGTTGAAATGGGCCACCATGCCCTAGCTTAGGGGAGAACCTCTCTTGAAAGGGGGAGCTATGGCTCAATGGAGAGATGGATGAGGGGGAGAGTGAATGGATTGAGAGGAAAATGGTCTCAAGGAACTCACTCTGGTAGCATAACAATATGGAAAGAAGGAATGAATTGAGAGGGACCCCCACCCCTCTATTTATACTTTTTCTCAAAACTTTTAGGGTTTTAAGCCCCTGGTTGGGGCTTTAGCCCCTTTTTTGGGTTTCTAGCCCCTTTCACTCAATCTTTACCTCTTTTGGGGTATTAAGCTCCTTTGAGGGGTTTTAGCCCCTTTTTGGAGGTTTTAGCTCCTATGAGAGCTATTTTGGCTCTTTTTATAGGTTTTTAAGTGCTTTTGCACATTTTTAAGCCTTTTTTAGGGTGTGGGGTCAAATGGGGTCAAATAAGGGTCATGTGTGGGTGTCCTTGGGTGGTGTAGGCCATGTAGAGACGAGTGAGGGATTTTTTGGGTTAACATTGACCCTTTAAATATTGAATCCATCCTGGCCATACTTGCTCCCACTACTGTAACAAAACTCCAAAGTTTGGAAGGGAAGGGAAAATTTCTACGTCGTTTCGTCTGTAACTATGTAGAAAAGATACATAGTTTCATGCAGTTGCTTAAAAAATATACTTATTTTGTTTTGTATGACCTCATGCAACATGCATTTAACAATCCCAAACATGCTCTTACACATTCACCTGTGTTGCAGCCATATGATTATAAAAAGGATTACTCCTTGTATGTGGTTGCCTCTCTTTCGACTGTTTGTATGGTCCTAGTTCAAATTGATGAACATGACCAAGAACATGTGATCTACTATTCTAGTAAGAGTCTTCTAGATTTCGAAACTCGGTACTCGCATGTGGAGAAAATTGCTCTAGCCATGGTCATCACGGTCCAGAAGTTTTGTCACTATATTTTTCTTTGTAATACTACTGTTTATGCTGAATCTAACCCCATGTATTATGTCTTGAATATTCAAGCATTTGGGGGAAAATACTCATGCTGGATTGTTATTCTCTAGGAGTTCGAGTTGGAGTTTGCTAAAACCAATTCTAATAAGTTGCTTGTTTTTGCTGAGCTTATCTATGACCTTCCCTGTGTTACTGAGGGAAAAGAGCCCATCGATTAATTACCTAATGAATATTTGTTTCTCATTAGCACGACTGATCCTTTGTATAGAGATTTTATCCTCAATATCCAAACTCAACGATATGATCTTAATGCTACTCACACTGATTGTCATCGCATATACCACCAGGCTAAGTATTACCTCATTTTAAATGATACCTTATATCACCATGACATTGATTCAATTCTATGACATTTTCTCAACCATGACGAAGCTACAATCATCTTAAATGATTGCCACTCTGGAGCTTGTGACAGTCACCTCTCTAGGTTGGCTACTTCCCAGAATATTTTATGTGCAGGGTATTTCTGGCCTTCAATTTTCAAATTTGCATTGAAACTGTTAATAAATGCCTTCCCTGTCAAATGTTCACCTCTAAAAAGTGCACCCATCCAGTTCTACTCCATCTCGTTGTTGCAGTTGGCCCTTTTTCAAAATGGGGCATAAACTTCATGCATTGTAGGCCTACCTCAGCCAAGGGGCATGGCTACATTATTGTGGCTGTAGAATACTTTACTAAATGGGATGAGGCTATGCCCACATATGTCGAAGACGCAAAAATATTTGTGTTGTTTCTATTTAACCATATCATTGCTAGATTCAGGATTCCTAGGGCCATTGTGACCGATCATGGGTCACATCTCCAGAATAAGATGATGGCATAACTTAGTGCAAAGTTAGGGTTTCATCACAATAACACTATGCCTTACTAACCACAGGCTAATGGCCAGGTTGAAGTGACTAACAAATTTTTTAAAAACCATGCTTCAGCGAATGGTAGGGCAGGACAGATCTAATTGGCACTTGCAACTATTTTTTGCACTTTGGGCCTATAGGACTACTGTAAAAACTTCCACTAGTTTCACACCATTTCAATTGGTGTACGGACTAGAAGCCACTCTCCTGATAGAATGTGAAATTCCTTCCCTAAATCTCATTGTAGAACTTTTTCCTAACACCAATAGAGAAGAAGAATGGTTTCTATATTTGAATAAGCTTGACAAAAAATCATCGTGATCCTGCTTTAGCAAATGAAGCAACAAGTGACGAATGAAAGCCCATTATGATAGATATGTTCAACCCTGCTCTTTCAATGAAGGAGATATGGTCTTAACATATGACTAGAAACATGATAAGTTGGGGGCAAGGGCCTTACGTTATCAGTCGTGTTTTGGAAAAAGGTGCATATGATTTAATGGACTATGATGGGATACCCCTAAGAGAGCCCTGTAATGAGATCTACCTTAAAATATACTATTCCTAAGCCATCTAGCATATGATCTTTGTAAATATTGTTTATAGAGTTTTATGTGTTTTATTTTTGAAAGTGTGGTTTTTTTGTGGATGAAAGATGTGTTTTCTCACAACCCTACTTATGTATGTCCTATGCTTAATGGAAAGATGACCACTTTTACTGGTTGCATGGATGGTGCTAATCGTTACACGTTGAATCTTGCATCAGCAACTTGGGTACTGTACTCTCCTACAGGTGATCTGGTGAATTCAGGGGGTGTTTGTTTAGGTTCCTCCACCAACAATATCGTGGAGTATCATGCAATGATTGGATTGTTGACGAAATCTCTAGATTATGATGTAAGGGATATTAGGGTTTACCTAGACTCGAAATTAGTTGTCCATCAGCTAAACCAAGTCTACACCATCCAGAACCCCCTACTCCTTTGTACATTCTGAAGGGTTAGGCTCCTAGAAAGGTATTTTGAGCAAGTTACGTATCAACACATTCCTAAACACTTGAATGCTGTGGCTGATTCCATAGAAAATTTTGTCCTAGATTGGTATATTGCTAATGGCTAAGTTCATTATAACATAAAAAACATACATTTGAATTCATAAGTAGACATACATTCATACATCACATTTTGCAAACATGTATTTAAATAAAGTTTGTCATATATATATATAAACTATAAAACTGTGTTGCAAAATGTGATGAAGCATCAAGCTTTCAAATCACCCCAATTCTAGGACTGTCATAGTTCAAAACACAAATACATGGGGAAAAACTGAAGCTTTGAATATTTCAATGTAAATACATATACAAAAATGAGAAGAATCTATGGACTAATCATCGCGGTGGTGCTCATGATAGCACATAACGACCTGAGCCACTCTACGGAGTAGCCTAGAAAGGTGGTGTGAAACCCTCATGGTATGACACTTGTATCATTTAGGTAGGTCATCAGTGGAGACATTAGGGATTCCTACAGTCAAATGCTATAGGTTCTCCTCAATCTCCCCAAGCTCCTCATCCACCTCAATGCGACAAACCACCATATCTCTAACCACTACTCGCCTCTTAATATGCGATGCTCCAGTTGGATGAGTAGGTCCAATGTCTGCAGAAATCATTTTCACATATCTTAGCATCACAAGATAAAAATAATAAAAATTAAAAAATTAAAAACATAATTGATAACATCTTTATTACCTCGATCATCCCACTCCTCTCCCTCTAGTAATGGAAGCTCTAGGTCCTCACAAAAGTTTGCTCCCTCGTAGGAATAGTCCTCTATCATATGTAACTGGTTCCTCAATGAAGGAAACAAGACTAATTTGTAAATGACCTTGGAACCCTGCCACTGTGACGGGCCATGACATAGACCCATCTAAGAATCCTAGGATCCTCAGCATCTAATATGCTCATGGCTACCTAAGTTCTCATATGAGGTACCCTCTCTAGGATGAAGGATACTATCACTACTCCATAGCCAAACTGCTTGAGATGTCCCTATTTTCACTTGTTCAATTGGTCCTTTAGGATGACTAGCATACCCTTGCACCAGTTGAATACTATGGGTGCCATACACTCTATGGCATATAGCATGTGTGCCCTGGTGGTTAAATGGGTAGATCTGGTCCCAACAAATTTCCCAATGGTGTAAACTACTATCCTCAAAGAATAGTCCACTATTCATTTCATAGGGATATTCCCTGCTTGGGAATGCATCCCTAATGAACAACACCTGTCAATCAGGTCATCTAATGTAGAGTCACCACCCCTTGGGATAGATAGAACCACTTGTCTCCCTCTCTAAGAAAACATAATAAGGATGTATATTTCATCTATATCAATAGTCAGTGTGTGGGTCCTGACCATGAAGTGTTGTTAGTCAGGGTCCCACATATCAATGATATACTCTAAGAGGCATATATAGGATTTCATCCCCAACACTCTAAAATATTTGAGTAACCCACAATTTTGAGGAGCCTCCATAGTAGGTGGGTCATTAATTGGTTGTAAATACTTTGTTCCATGCCATGTGTTCTTTCCATATTACCATGTTGTGGATGATTTTTGCACTTGCAAAACATTGAGAATACGCATTAAAACACACATCAAAGTTGGAGGAAACATGAAAATTCAATTTTTGATGATTAAGGATGGTGGTTTTTGGTTTGGCCTAGCCACGATGCCTTTCCTTTGTGTAAACAGAGCACCCGACACTGTTGCTGGCTATAGACAAAGCACCTATGGTGCCTTATCCCAACACCGCAGAGATCCGATATCAAGCACTTCTGTCGGTTGTGGACAGAGCACCTTCGACCCCTTTGTCCCAACATGATAGAGCATCGATGCTCGCCCCGACAGGGAAAAATAGTGCCATCCCAAGCGCACATTCCCATTGGGAAAACACCCCCAAAACCCCTAAATTCATTCAAAAAACATGAAAACATCACTGTGAATAAGAAAGGAAAGGACTTGGCACTTATCTAATTCAAACAGTTTGAGAAATGGTAGATGGTAGCTCCTAGAATCAATGGATGAATATTTTCTCCCTTTGCACCAACTTCACCTTCTCCAACTGGTAAATTTTTTTTCACTTTGTTACTATTTATAGTAATTTTCATTTTTTTACTTTTATTATTAAAATAAAATTACTTTAAAATGTTATGGGTTTTATCATTTATTTCCTATAGTTTTATTATGAATTTGTCTCTAATGTGTTTTTCAAGATTTACAGGTCAAATTCATAGAGCTCATCGCTATGTTATAAGTTTTTTTTGTCTTTTTCATACTTAAGGTAAAAATTAAACAAGCGTGAACGTAATTATTTTATACTTTTTCAGGCCTGTTGGGAAAGGAAAAGGGACAAGGAAGAAGTGCATGCACAAGAAATGAAGGGAAAAAGGTGCACGCAGGAGAAGGGAAAAGTAGGCTAAGGAATTGGCACATAAAAGATAAAAATATGCATGCGACGGAAAAAGAATAGGAGGAAAGATGCGACAGGATAGTTGTGAAAAGGAAGGCGGATCTGAGTCGGTGGAAGAGGAAGGTGGAGAAGTTAAAGCTGGAAGGCAGAAGTCAAGGAATACTATATAAGGACTAGCCAATAGAAGAAGGAAGGACAATTTTGCGGCTAGTTATGACTGGTACAGACAAGTTGAAAGATGTTTCCATGACTAGTTAAAGTTGTGGTTAATTTCTTCCAATACTTTCATGACTAGGTATGGGTCGACATTTATGTAATGAAAGATATTTTGTAAGTTGTTGAGTTTGTAATAACTAATTTGTACTCAGTCAACCCTCTGAGGTCTTGTAAAATATTATAAATAGGAGGAACCTGCTTTGTATAAGGGTTCGATGATATGGATAAGTCAGAGTTAGAGATTCAATTAGATTCCAGTGGATTATGGTAATATTGAGTAGAAGTAGGGGTTGTTTAGCCATGGATCTTGCAGCTATGTGCGCAGACCGCTGAAAGAAGAAGGAATATGTAGTTGAGTGTGAAGATAGTAGGATAGAATAGTCTATTCAGGCTGTGTGTGGATCAGTAGGAGTAGATAGAAGAATAAAACAGAGAGCATGAGAACAAGAATATTGAGTCAAAGACATATATTAAGAGCAATATGTGGGTTGCATACTGCAAGGTGCTATATCCAATTCTCATGCCAGATGAAGAGCACCTTGGTGTTTTTTCCCAGATGGGTTTCCACGTTATTCCTTGTGTATATGAATGAATATTGTGGAGTGGTGAATGTTTACATGAATATTTTCTTACTGTATGTTATTACAGTTACTAGTGAATGTATGTCGTAATTTGGTTTATCTAAGAATGAATGGTTAAGTGTTGGTTGGAATGGTATGTATGAATCATGGTTAAGTTGTTAAGTCCAAATATAGTCGTGCACTATCTGATTAAGTATAAGGGATCAACTACATCATGTTTTCACACCAGTTTTTGTGTTATAAGGATGAGGTTGGGTCATGCACACATTGCGACGCCTCTCAGTACTGTTGACGCACTACAGTAAGACTCCATCTTGTCGCCTTTGTCGAGCACCTTGACCCCACACCAAGGGAATATAATCCCTCACCAACTGTGAAAACATGGTTCTCATAGTTACCCATTAGATATATCGGGTGAGACTACGTCTGCCTCGTAGGTGTTATCGACTGATCTTTTTCTATTGGGCCATTGTCTTGTGGTTTATTATTGGTTTTTGTGGTGTTGTTGAACCGTGGGTCAATACAAGAAGAGGAAAGAGACCAACAAATGGTTCCATTTCCTGGAGCTAATCAATTGAGCCGAGGGAAATGTTGAGGAATCCCACAAAGAATGAGATAGAGGGCTGGCTAGATTCTAAGATGCTAGTATTCGCGTAAGAAGAGAGAGCATGATCTCAGTTAAGTGTAGAAAACTGGGTATACCAGTACATATGTTTGGATGTTCACGAGGTATTCTTTTCAGAGTTTCCCATCATGCTACATGAGTGGTTTTCCATGTTGGCAAGAAGACAAACCAATTTCCAGAGAAGAGAAACAGTCGAGTGGAATCATCAGTTGGTTCGCGAGGTAACCAGTGTAAGTAACATCATCTCTAGAGCTATTGATTTTGGGTTGACAGTATTTTTGAGTGATATATTACTGAGTTTGCAGTAGAGGCTATAACCTCATATAGTGAGCCAGAAATTAAATTTTTCCAAGGACCATGAAGATGGTATTTGTTATCTATCAGCACATGGATTAAGATGCTCGTTTCTGAGAAGGGAATCCTACAATTGAGTACTTGATTTGCATACCATGGAGGAGGGATATGTCACAGAAAACCTTTCAAGGAAATGGGGAATGGTGAGTTGAGATGCTCCCTGGAAATATGGAACCTGAACTAGAGACTGGATTCCTAAGGAGTGGAAGGAGATTCAAATATGGGAAGAAGAGAAACACAAAGGAGGTTCGATGAACTCCTAGTTTGTTCGAGGAAACTGAACAAAAACTTTAGTCGTAGGTATACGAAGGATATTGCAATGAAGAGGAGGACTATAGCTCGATTTTGGAAGGAGTGGAAGACTCTAAAGAGTCTAACGAGACACCAAGGATAGAATGCAACTACATCACGCCGAGAGTATCACAAGAGGTAAGGTCTAGACCCTCATCTCCTAAAATAGTTATTAATATTGATAGTGCTAGTATTGTGACTAACACGCAAGAAGGAACACCTTCGTTAAACCCATTACTAGAAAATCTCGACACTAACTCAATTGCTAGACATGATATTTGGTTACCCACATTCAATGGCAATGGATTAGAGGATCCCTAAGAAGTATTGGTTCACCTGTGAAGCTGTGTGGATGGTTCAATTAGTTCATAATGCAGACTTAAAGAAAGCACAGATGATCATGAATCTAAGGGGTCATGCACTGTATTGGTTTATGAAGTACTAAATATCACCGTTAGGAGCACCACAGAAGTCCCTTGAGGAGATAAGGGCTATGATGACATCTAAGTTCAAAAAAACTAAATCCGAGTCACAGTGTATCACTGAGATCAAGGAGATAAAACAAGCATTGGAAGAGAGAATATGAGACTTTGCCAAAAGATTTAAAACTTTGATTGCCAATGTTAGTTTCCATATGTTGGATGTTCAACATAAAGAGTGGTTCAATGCTTCATTGTTACCACACATCCGAGGGTCATTGATGCAACAAAATATTGAGTCATAGACTGAAGAATTAGAATTGGAAATGAAGCTGGAGGCCTTGCCAATCGACGATGGTGCCACAGAGATGGTGCAGATCCAGTCACAGTTGGCTAATCTGACGATACATATTCAGGACATCAAAAGGGGCAAGGAAGCACACGAATATTTATGGTGCACAAAATGAAAAACAGATAGAAACAATAAAGATAATTGTTTGAAATTCATGAATTATATCTCATCCGGTGCACCAAACCTATTAAATGGCCATGGACTACCCTAGTGTCGCATATTCCAGTCTAGAGAACATCATGACGAGGAGTGTTTATATTTACAAAATATAATAAGCACCTCAACAAACCTATTTTGTTAATTATGTAAGTTAGTAGGACACAAAGAGAAAGATTACAGATCATACCAGATCTTGAAGGAAAAGACCGTCGATACCTACTTGATGAAGAATAATGGGCAGGCTCAGGATGAACCCATAAAAGCACCATATTAGCCTATGCATTTCCCACCTGCATAGTACCAAAACTAGTATCAGCCTTAGTATGCACCACAACAGCCATAAGCGCAACAAAATCACTACCAATATAATCAATACCCTCCATAGCAACCACAACCATAGGGAAGGGGTGGTGGAAAGTTCAAATGTCGGGGAGGAGCAGGTTTTGGTAGAGGGATATGTTAGGTAACCTATTATAGCTGTGGAAAACTAGGTCAATATACTAGATATTTCCTAGAACCTATGAATACATGTCCATATTGTAAGGGACATGATCATAATGTGGAGCAATGTCCACAATTGATTGCAAAGTGGCAGGACAGGACCATCACAGGTCCTAATCCTACATAGAATCCAAATCCAAATCCTAATTCAAATGTCTATATGATTTTCGTTGAACCAAGGGATCCTACTATTGGTGTCATAACATGAGGAGGTTCTTCAACTGAAGCCGATTAGGGAGCTTCAAAATAACAACTGCAGCCAAAGGTATGACCCGTGACATAGAAGAAGATGTCATTCGACATCCAAAAATAAAAGGAATTATTCTTGGACATGCAACCAAAGTTTAAAAATATAGAAGAACCGTCAACATCAAAAGAAGTCAGAGAGATTCCTAAATGATTCCAGCACATCTTCCAAAAAAACGCCCCACAAAAGGTTAGTAAACTCAAAACATTTTTGTCAAGTTTCTTAGCACTAATACAAGATAAAGACACCATCATAGAACTACAATCACTGATAGAAGAACCACTGGAAGAGACACAACCTGAGAAAAGAGTTAACCAGGTCAGAAGGAAATTCAAAACTGGACGCAAGTTAAGAATGACTGTGCAGATACGAAACTACAAAAATGGATTACATCATCTTAGACCTGGGTTCTGATGTCAATATTTTGACGCAACAAACTTCGGAAAGTATGGGTAAGCTATACCTAGACCGGTCCCTTGTCCAGCTGCGACTTGCAAATCAGGAAAAGGTCCTACCCATTGGTCAGTTGAGTTAGGTCCCTGTCAACATTGAAGGGTTGCATACATTTATAGACTTTGAGGTCATTAACATTATTGATGATACAAATTCATATCCCTTATTACTGGGGATAGATTGGGATATAGAGAACCAAACCATTATAAAATTCAAGAAAATGATCCTCTCATTTGAGCATAATGAGATGAAAGTGGTGTCACCAATTGATCCATTAGAGGGACAAAGATACATTGAGCCTATTTATAATGACAGATAGGTTGACTATCTCAACCAGAACTACAATGTCACTACATTACAAGAAGACTACATCAATCCAATATTGGATGGAAACCTAAGCTAGAAGAGCGCTAGTTCCTGCACATCTGACTTAGGGGAGGCTTTGGAGAATTGGAAAAAAAGACTAGATGAAGTCTCTACGAGGAGGTGCACAAGAGTTACAACGTCTGTGTGACAGTTGGAGAATGAGATACAAGAGCTACCCACCTATGAGGGCTTACCTAACCTTGCGACCTTCTTAACTGAGTTTCAGGGACTCATCATAGAATTGCAGTGCTTATCCGTGCTAGATCATGAGCTAAAAGCTACACCCGCTAGATGGTGGGGTGCGCATAAGAATTCTATAATAGATTGGCCACAGTGTAGAAGGTTGATGGAAGTCATATTCAGTGAAGAAATCACCACAATCAATCACAAGTATTAAGGGTTCAAAAACCCTATTGAACATATTAACCATTGTTGCACAGTATTTACAGAATACCCGTGACAAGAGTGGGTCCATCATTTGATTCGTACATTATAAATGACACCTAGAAGCTGGTACACATCTATGGAATTGTGGAAAGGAACCTAGGATTGGGAAGGGCTCACTAAGAAGTTCACACAGACATTTGAATTTGTTGAGGATCACCCCATAGTGGATGTTGCACTTCAAACGATAAAGTGAAGATATTTGCTAAAATCCCCGTTGAAGAGGCTAATTCTCACCAGTGCAGTGTGACCTTTCAACAATGAATGGATTTCTGCAATCTAGAAAGAGATCCATATGATGACCCGACTAACATAAAAATCCCAGAATCAGAGGGCACATGCGAAGTAGAAGTGAGTGGTATTTCAAGTGACTGATTTCTTAAGCCGTTGAAAATCTAGAAAGTAAACATTGGGTCACTTGATAACCTGAAGTTCACCAATATAGGATATTATTGGGATGAAGAAACTATCACAAAGATCATGGACTTGCTGCATGAATACGAGGACCTATTTCCTACCAACTTTTCATAAATGAAGGGAATAGTAGGAGATTTGGGGGAAATGAAAATACCCCTACGACTAGATGCTAAACCCAGTAAGCAGCGACCTTATAGGTTGAAACCAAGGTATAAGGAAAAAGTAAAAACATAATTGGATCGCATGCTCGACATAGGAATCATTGACCTTGTTGAGGAGTCAGAGTGGATCAACCCTATAGTGATTCAGGATAAGAAAATAATAGGTGAAGTTAGGATCTGTGTCGAGTTGAGGAAGTTGAACGATGCATGCTTATATGATCCATTCCCAACACCATTTACAGATGAAGTACTTGAAAGCTTTGGTGAACAATAGATGTATTCATTCACTAATGGCTTCTCTGGTTATCATCAAGTCAATATCGCGCAGGAATATTTCCACAAAACAACCTTTGCCACCAAATGGGGATTCTACCAGTATACGGTAATGCCCTTTGGACTCAAGAATGCACCTATTATTTTTTCTAGAATAGTAGTCTCTGATTTTAAAGATTTTATTCATAAATTTCTTGAATTCTAGTTTGATTATTGGACTATGTTTAGTCTAGTAAATGACCATATTAAGAGTCTGTGCATGATGTTGGACCGATGTCGCCAATATCAGATTGCACTTAATTCTAAAAAATGTATTTTATGTGCACCATTTGGTGTACTGTTGAGTCACGTCATATGTTGCGATGGTATTTTGGTCAACCCAGCAAAGATTGCGATCATTCTTTACTTACCACCACCTACATTAGTCATACAACTTATATTAGTTCTAGGACACACATGCTACTATAGGAAGTTCATCAGAGGTTATGCAGTGATCACTACACCTATGGAGAAACTATTAAAAAAAGACGTAAAGTTTTAATGGACAATAGCTTTCCAAGAAAGTTTGGATAAGTTGAAGAAAGCAATGGCCATTGCGCCAATACTTGTATTTCCATACTAGAAGAAGGAGTTACACGTTCATGTTGACGCGTTGTCTGTCATGCTTAGGATAGCCTTGAATCAACTAGGAGAGGGTGCACTTGACCACCCTATTGATTTTGCTAGCGAGAAACTATCAACAACAGAAAAGAAGTACATGATGATGGAAAGAGAAGGCATCACTATGGTCTATGCACTTCAAAAGTTCAGACACTATTTGTTGGGTGGCAATTTTTAGATGTACACTCACCATTCAGTTTTGAAATACCTATTCAACAAGTCAGTGTTGGGGGGGAAGATCTGCAGATGGCTTCTCCTCTTTCAGGAATTTGATTTTGAGGTAGTTGTCAAACCTGGTTGACTGAATGTCGGGACCGACCACTTTTCAAGGATAGAAAGTGGTGAAGAGAAAACCAACTTGGAAGATAATTTTCCTAACACAAAACTATTCGTGATCCACATGATGGACGATCAAAACCATGAGTTTAATGCCATCATTCACTTATTGAGCACAAGATATGCACCTAAAGGAATGTCAACTAATCAGAAGAAACACTTGGTAATCAGAGTTGCTGATTATAAATTGATCGTAGGACATCTGTATAAGTTGGGGGCAGATAAATTACTACATAGCTGTGTTTTTTACTATGAACAACCATGGGTTATGAGTGAAGCACATGCTGGTGTCATAGGTGGGTGCTACGTGGGAAAAGAAAATGTGTGTAAAATATTGCAAGCAGGTTTATAGTGGCCAACCATACACATGGATACTAAAAGATTCTACAGGCACTATGATATCTACCAGAGGATAGGGAAATTGTCACCCCACTACAAGATGTCACTTGGACCACAGATAACCCTTCAAGCATTTGACAAGTGGGAAGTTGATTTTGTTGGATCGATCAGTCCACTAGGGAAGAGAAATGGCACGCACTATATTATCACTATGACCGACTATTTGACTAGATGGGCTGAAGCTACACCTGTTAAAGATTGCACCACTGTGACTGCGGCGAAGTTCCTATTTGAGAATGTGGTGACTAGATTTGGCTGTCTGAAAATTCTACTATGTTATCAAGGTACACATTTTTTTAACAAAGTAATTGATGATCTGACTACAGAGTTTCAGATCATAGATAAGAAGTCGACACCCTATCATCCTTAGGAAAATGGAACAGTCGAAGCCTTCAACAAGATCCTAGAGAATGCATTAACCAAGTTATGCATTGTTCACCAAGATGATTGGGACCACAAAGTCTCAGATATTTTATGGGAATATCACACGAATTGCAAGAGACTGACATGAAACTCCGCATTCATATTGGTATATGGACAAGAGGATATTGTACCCATGGAGTACATTTTGTCGAGCCTACGGATTGTTACACTGACAGAGATGACTGATGGAGATGCTGTTGAGAAGAGACTATCACAGCTTGTTCAGATGGAAGAAGAATGCTTCGTCGTAGGCTATCACTAGACTGTAAAGAAGCAAAGACATAAAGCATGGCATGATCTCCATATCAGGGTTAATCCATTCAAACTCGGAGGACTAGTGTTGCTATATGCAAACAAGTTTTTCAAGCATCCAGGAAAGTTGAAGATGCATTGGCTAGGACCATATGTGATTGTGCATATCACTGATGTGGGCATAGTAAAACTGCAGAAACTAGATGGTATGCATGTCATGGATATGGTGAACGATAGTCACCTGAAACCATACTATGATGGTCATAACATTCCTGGCTAGAACCATGCCGAAAAGAAAAAGAGAAGGGCCAAAATATGTAAAAATTGTTCTATTGCACACCTATGATGGAGCTAGTGCAAAGCACGAAAAAAAGAACCAAGCACAGGAAAAAATTCCAAGCGTAGAAAAAGGAGGAAAGTGCTGCAAAAAGTAAAAATGACAGGCCAATCAACATTAAAGTGCAGATATATGGCAAAGATTGAGGCGGTTATGACAGCTAATCGTCATTAATTCAATGAGATATGAGGAGAATGTTAGTGTGCTTTATGGTCCCATCAATCGTCCTTGACACAACTGCCATAATTGTGCTTACAAGTAAAACCCATAGATCGAGTAGTAGAGTTAATGAAAGGAACGCGTCTACCGAGAAGCCCATGTGATCGATTGGACATCCACCTTTGATTGCATGATGATTGTAGAGCACTGGGGCATGTATAAATATAATGCTTCGCCATCAAGAATTATTTTATGCACACAAAGAGAGCCGAAAGAACCAAAGACGAGCATTTGTAGAGGAAACCCCTGTCACAAGCTAAGACGACATCCATGGTAATTGAGATCACCAATGAGAGGGATATAAATGATGCAACTGTTATCGCCAGTTTCCCAATTGAGGAAGAATAAATAGAATCACAGGAAGAACAACAACCAGCGTAGAAACCACACACTGATTCGATGGCGAGAACAAAAAATAAACCTCCCTCGGTGACCACACCTAGACCTATGGCTACTCCTTGACCTCTGACCAAACCTGTTAGTATTTTAACCCTTGGTTCGTGCCCTATACTAAACCTAGTTCAAAGACCTCTAGCTATAGCTGTAGCTGTGCAACCAATTAGACAATCAACACACGCTAGAAAAATGGCACCTGGACAATCATCCCAACCTGGGAGGGAAAGGAAACAGGAGTCTAAGTCTCTTTCAAGCAATACCGACAAAGAGGCAATGGAGGAAGACACACAGGAGGAAGAGTTCATGGAGGAAGACTACCCACCGTGTAGAGGCTCCGATGCTGAGAATGATGATGAAAAATTCCCCTATTATGTTCGGCTAAGGAGAGTGGGTGAAAAGAAAGTGGAGCTTCCAAAGAAGGCCAATACAATTTTGATAGAGCCAAGAATCATTGAGAACGTTCCCCTGCTGGTGGACATAATGTCAAAGATTGTCAAGTTGAATTTCGAGGACCTCAACACCGGGCAACATGAATAGTTGAAAAAAGAAGACTACATGATCCTAAATCAGTTTGACACGACTGGATCATAGGTGCTAAGGCCAATGCAATGGGACGAGGGTGTTGCCTGCACAGGTTTGATAAACCTGTTGTTTATGCTGCATTTTGGCCATAGTCTACAGTTCAACACATACGTGAAACAACTTATGGTCTATTTACATAGAGGATGCATATGGCTTGATCAACCATACCCTATCGACGTCAAGCTTATTGCTGCAATGACAGGTTTGCAAAAGGAAGGAGAAGACCTTGCACCATACTTGACCCATAAAGTGTTGATGCAATTGTAGCTTCGGAATGTATTCACTTGTATTTCTTATCTATTGTAACCAGATGTTTATTCCGGGATGTATTTGAGTCATGTCATGACCCGATGTTCCAATCGGGAAGTTTCTATAATGAGAAATTCATGTCAAGTCATTGTGGATAACCCTCCTATTTGTCAAGGGTTAAAGTACCCGCAGCTGTGGGGCCCTTGGTTTATTAGACCATCCTAGTGAATTCAACCCTAGGTGAGTCATTGTAAGTCAGGGAAATAGTCCCCACCATTGTGTTACCCTCCTATTGGTCAGAGGAGGAAAATTCCCCACAAGTGGTGGGGCACTAGGGTTATTAGACACTCCTAGAGATGTCGTCTCTATTAAGTAATTGTTAAGTGAGGACGACATGTTGGAGTGCACTTCAAGTGAATGGAAGAATATAAATAGAGAGTGAGAGCCTCTCTATTTATCACTTGCAACACATCACTCACTCACTCAAGTGTGGCTCATTAGTGAGGAAGGAAATACACTGGGACTAGACAAGAAGGAGACTGCGTTGGATGATTTACTAAATCATCCAATGCAGCTCCTTCTTATTTACATTTATCCACTGCGTAAATGACTACTTTCAAACAAGAATAAGACTACTGGTGTCGGGAGTGCATCTTACTGTTTTGGGCTTTTACTATTTTGGTGCTGATTCTATCTCTGAGGAAGTTGCAGTTTTTTCTCCTTTGTGGTTTCCCTGAGGAAAACTCTTTGTGTCTCTTGTCTCTTGTGATGTGCTTATGTTTTATTGCTGTGCTTGTTATTCTCTCAGTGAAAAGATCCTAAGATCATAATGCTAGCTTATATGATGAAAAGCTAACATGGTATCAAAGCTAACCTGAGAAGAATACATTGTGCAGCTGTAGAAGCTAGGGATTCTTAATTTTTGGGTCTCTCTCCACAATCCATCAGCAAAAGTATGCTAGGCTGACTCTCCATTGAAGGGTGCATTTTTCTGTCGAAGCAGAATTCGATTCCGAGCATTTTCAGTTTTTGATGTGGAAATTAGGGCTTTCTACAGAAGAGGAATTTTTTATTGAGACTAGAATAGGATTGTTATCCTCATCAAAACCAAAGTTTAGAGACCTGTATCAAGAAATTTGGTTGGGTGAAACTCCAGGAAAGTCAAACCCTAGTTTGACCTTGAGCTGGAAAAACCCAAAATACTAAAACTGATAAGTTTTGGTACAGTCGCTATATTCCAAGATTTACAAAGTATCAGAAGCTAAAAATTTTAGGGGCCAAAGCTAAAATTTGGATGAACACTGTGTCCAAAACGTAGCCTCAGATTCACTATATTCTGGGAGATATGATCCCTCCAAGATAGGCTTTCAGCCTCTTCCAGAATTCATCCCTAAACAGGACACCTGGGGAGAATTGCAATATCTTGGGCTACAGAGGTCCAAATGGAATTCCTGAAGATGTTACAGAAATTTAACGTACTTTAATTTCATTTGTCTGAATATCAAACTCAGAAGATCAACCAGTGACACGTGGAATTCCGTACAACTTCACTGTTCTGAACAGTCTTGTAACAAGTCACCTTGGGAAACGGATCATAAATTCCAAATGGTGAAACCAATTCTGATGAAACCTATGGTTTTGGATCAGGAACATGTGAGGTTACTTCTGTGAGAAATTTTAGACATAGAGGAGCATAAATTTTGGATATATCACAGAAACAGTAACAGAAATGTTTGCAGAAGAAATTGGAAAATTAGGGCTTCCTGTTCTGGGAGCTTCCTTCCACTGTTTTCAGAAAAGTAATACATTGGACAACTCTATTTGAAGCGATCTATCTATTTATCCAATCTGATATGAAAGATTCCAAGTTTTGAAATTTAGTGTTTCTGTGACAAACCCTAGTTCAACAAACTCTGGAACCAGGACGGACACCTCAAATCGGTAAGATCTAATCCTTTGCTATTTTCATTTGAGGTTCTCATTTCAAAGTGATCTATCACATCAGCTTGATGATAAGCTTGGTGAAGTTGACAACTTTCAAGCCTATAAGTATATGATCTCTCTAAAGAAAATGGATTGGACACCTACATGAGTATAGAGGTTCCAGTTTCAGAGGGAGATGAGGCTAGAAGCCTTACACAAGAAGAACTTGGTCAAGGCCAAGAATATCATTGCTAATTCAGTCATGAATCAACTTGTACTACAAGTGTCTTCCATAAAGACATCGATGATGTTTTATTCCTTGACCATGCTATTTGAAGGAAATAACATAGATCGGTATATGACCTTAATAAATCAGTTGAAGAATGTGAAGATCCAAAATGCAAAGACCATGCAGTCATAAGAGTCTCTCAAATCAAGAACAACTTGAAGCGGTAAAAGAAGAAGTGAAGAATGCAGAAGCGGTGATGGCCACCTTGAACAGCCTCCCAGTATCATGGGATTCATTCATGTGAGGAATGTGTGCCAGAAGGAAGTGATTACTTTCAGTAGACTCCGAGAAGAAGAAGAAGCTCGACCCATAAGAAGAGAAGAGAAGATGGGAGCAATTGAAGATCAAGCTCTCACCATCCAAAGAAGATCCCTCAAGCGATGAGGAATATGAAGATCTCAACTCTTGAAGAACTTCTTATCCAACTTATCATTTGGATAAGAAATGATGCTATCATGAATGAAGAATACGATGAAGCTAAAGGCTCAAGAAGTAGTCTACCCATGAAACAAATAAAGATAAGTATTCAATTGTCATTTCATGATATTGTTTTGTTACGCATTTGTTTATATCCAGTTATTGTATTATGCATGATAGGATGTTTGCATTAATGACAATATACTACTAATATGAATGTGATGGGTAAGTAGCTCATGGTGCTATACAAATTATCCATTGCTACTTATCTAAAATGAAACCTCTTTGCTAACATATTGGATTAGTGCACAATCTAAATGTTGTCCTGGTAGAGATGGAAGGCATCTAGAAAGTTTCAGTGAGATATGGATGAATGTTGTATTGGCTAAAGTAGTTGCATGATCATGCATAAGAACTTGCCAGTATGAATATTCCTTGTGAAATTTTTCTAACCATACAAATGCATTTGACTTGTAGGAAAGATCGCATACATAATCGCCTACAAGAAAAGAAGAATGAAGACTTGTTTCAAAGAACAAGTGACGACAGTTCAAAGACAAAGAATAATATGATGAGTGCAGTGACATCATTGATGCAGAACCTTCCATCCATGAAGAAGTAACTAAGAAGAAATGGAAGACCAGTTCAAAGAATAATGATGTCTAGGATGCAGTATCAATACGTGAAGGGAAGTTCGTAGCTCCATCATGCAGTAGATGGAAATATCATGGGATACAAAGAAAGTTTCATAGCACGAGGCTTCTCATGAAAGGAAGACATAAACTGTGAAGAGATATTTGCAGCCACTGGAAGTGAAGTCACATGAAATGCATAATCATGTGTGCAAATGAAAGAAATCCTTGTACGAGTTCAGAAGACACCCATGGGATAACACATACATGATGAGCTTGATGAAGATCTTAACCTTCGCTACAAGGTTGAAGATGCAAGTCTATACACTAGATGGTCGCATAGAATACTAGTAGCATAGGAAGCTACTTGTCACTCCGGTACAGAATGTTCAGTGCATAGAGTACATAAGATAGAGGGAGTATGATGCTCCGCTTCAAAGGGAGTGACTGCAGAAGATCTAAGGTTCAACATGGTAAGACAGGATGGGCAGATTATTGATGATTCTAGGCTTTACTGAGAGTAAAGTGGATTCCAACCTTTGCTTCAAGGTTGAAGGCGAAAGACCAATGATGCTCCTGTTATGTGTTGATGCACTATTTTCTAGGCATGGAGGTGTGGCAGAGTACAGATGGAATCTTCCTTGGACAAGGGAAGTATGCAGTAGAGATCCTAAAGAGGTTTGGGATGATGGACTGCAAAGCTATGGCCACACCTATGGAATCGAACCTAAAGCCAGTGAGTGATGCTTCATCAGAGTCGGTTGATGCCACGATGTATTTTCAGATGATTGGGTCATTGATGTACTTGATGAACACGAGACCAGACATTTTATTTGCTATGAACACCTTGAGCCAGTACTTGACAGATCCGAGAAGTGTTCACTTGACTGCTGCAAAGCATATTCTGAGGTACCTGAAGGGTACAGTTGATTATGGGATCAAGTATGATGAGAATAAAAAGATTAACCTAGAGGGTTATGTTGATTTAGATTGGGCAGGTAGTGCCATCGACAGGAAGAGTACTTCAGAAAGTTGCTTCAGTATGATCAGGTGCGATCTCTTGGTTTAGCAGGAAGCAATCCTATGTGGCACTGAGTATAGCTGAAGTAGAGTATGTCGTAGCTTGTTCAACTAGTTGTGAGGTAGTATGGCTGCGGAAGCTACTGTCTGATATATTTGATCTTCAGTTGGATGATACTTGTATACATTGTGACAACCAGAGTTGCATGAAGTTGTCATAGAATCCAGTGTTCCATGACAAGTCAAAGCATATCGAGATCAAGTATCACTATATCAGGGATATGGTGCAGAGAGGAGCATTGAAGCTCCAGTATGTTGCGATGGAGGAATAGATAGCTGATGTATTGATGAAGCCATTGGCTAGGATGAAGTTTGAGTACTTTAGGGAGAGACTTGGTGTTCTCCAGATCAAGGCTCCCTCCAAGAGAAAGTGATGAGACCCATAGCCATTCTGACATGGTGAGAGGATTGGTTCCTTCCATGGTCAGATGTAAGAGCTGAGCCATTCTGTCATGGTGATAGGGTTTCTCCCTTCCATGTCAGATATGAGTGCTGGCCATTCTGTCGAGTAGGACAGATGTAAGGGCAATTGCCATTCTAGGAATGGAGGCACCTGGTTAGTTACCAAGATCACTCAGTGTAGGACTGAGTAGCCATTCTGATGTGATGGAGGGATGTGTTCCCACTTGATCAGATGTAAGGTCTGAACCATTCTGTCATGGCTAAAGGATTAAGTTCCTTCCATGTCAGATGTGAGTGTTGGCCATTCCGATGAGCAGGTCGGATGTAAGGGTAACTGCCATTCTCTGGGAGAATGGAGGCGCCTGGTCAGTTACCAGGTAGCTCAGTCGAGGACTGGGGGCCATTCTGATATGACTGCTGGGATGTGTTCTCATAGGATCAGATGTGAGTGCAAGCCCTTCCATCACTGTTATAGGATGTGTTCCTGTCTGGATGGATGTAAGTGCAGAGCCTTTCTGGAGCGACTGAGGGATGTGTTCCCACGTACTCAGATGTAAGTGCTGAAATCTCTCATCACTGTGAGTAGGATGTGTTCCATCCCAGATGGGAGTCTTTCATCATTGTGAGCAGGATGTGTTCCATCCTGGATGAAAGTGGGAAAATCTTCCATCACTATGATAGGATGTGTTCCTATCTGGATGGGAGTCTTCCATCACTGTGATAGGATGTGTTCCTATCTGGATGGATGTGCCTTTCTGACGAGTAGGTCAGATTTAAGTGTTGAGCCTTTTCACAGATTTTAGTGATGTGATGTCCTATCATGCTGGTGAATGTGAGTGCTGGGCCTTTCTGATGTGATTATAGGATTGGTTCCTATATGATCATATATAAGTGTTGGACGTGCCTTTCTGATGAGTAGGTTAGATGTAAGTGTTGGGCGAAGACCTACATGATGGGTAGGCCTACAACCATCATGAAAAAAGGCTGGCTCTTTCAAACTTCCTGTGATGAGAAGAATCATGAGATAGCACCAGTGATGATCCAGATCGAGTGATGATCGAGATCCAGTGATGATGATCTAGCAGTGATGATCCAGATCGAGTGATGATCTAGATCCAGTCCAGTGATGTTGATCCAGATCGAGTGAAGATCCAGATCCATTCCAATGATGTTGATCTAGATCAAGAGAAGATCTAGATCCAGTGATGATGTTCCATGATGATCCAGATCGAGAGATGATCCAAATCCAGTGATGATGCTCCATGATGATACAGATCGAGAGATGATCCTGATCCAAATGAAGATGACTTACAGATGAAGATGACTTGAAGATGAAGATGACTTTGAATATGAAGAAGACCTGACGATGACCTAGATGATACAGAGAAAAAGACTTGTGCTGATAAATTGTGTCAAGAGAATACCTTCCTAGTTAAGAGGGAGTGTTGATGTAATTGTAACTTTGAAATGTATTCACTTGTATTTCTTATCTATTGTAACCCAATGTTTATTCTGGGATGTATTTGAGTCATGTCATGACCCGATGTTTCAATCAGGAAGTTTCTATAATGAGAAAGTGATGTCAAGTCATTGTGGGTAACCCTCCTATTTGTCAAGGGTTAGAGTCCCCGCAGTTGTGGGGGCGCTTGGGTTATTAGACCATCCTAGTGAATTCTACCCTAGGTGAGTCATTGTAAGTTGGGGAAATAGTCCCCACCATTGTGTTACCCTCCTATTGGTCGGAGGAGGCAAAGAACCCACAAGTAGTGGGGCACTAGGGTTATTAGACACTCCTAGAGATGTCAGCTCTAGTAAGTAATTGTTAAGTGAGGCCGAAATGTTGGAGTTCACTTCAAGTGAATGGAAGAATATAAATAGAGAGTGAGAGCCTCTCTATTTATCACTTGCAACACATCACTCACTCACTCAAGTGTGGCGCATTAGTGAGGAAGGAAATACACTGGGACTAGACAAGAAGAAGACTACTGCTGTCGAGAGTGCATCTTACTGTTTTGGGCTTTTACTATTTTGGTGGTGATTCTATCTTTGAGGAAGTTGCAGGGTTTTCTCCTTTATGGTTTCCCTGAGGAAAACTCTTTGTGTCTCTTGTCTCTTGTGATGTGCGTATGTTTTATTGCTGTGATTTTTATTCTCTCAGTGAAAACATCCTAATATCATAATGCTAGCTTATATGATGAAAAACTAACATAAAGACACCACCAAAATGAAGCAGAAGTATAATATTTGGCACAAAAAAAGGGGCTTCCTAATTGGCCCTATCGAAGATGAAATGTGCGGTTTTTTGCAAGGATATTTTCTTGTAAGCTGTTGCACAAGATGAGGCCCAATCAGTGTACTGTATGAAAAGTAGAGATTGCAAAGATATGTGCACTAGGTGATATTTTTAACTAGTTGCGGTTCTTATTGAATGAGCTGATAGAGGACACCGCATAGGCCCAAGAGGACCATAACTACAAATTCCACTACTCTTGGCTGCTCATCTTGATCTCATTCACCCTGTGGTCCAACCCACCATATTACAAACAAATGGATGTCCCACTATCTTGCCATAAGGAAAAGTACCAGACCATGGGAAGACAAGAAAGAAAAGATCCAATAGAAGGATAACAACATCTAGTTATTTTTTCATGTAGAGGTGTTTTGTGATGTTTTCCACTGATCTCATCGATTCTAAACTGCAACGGTACATAGGTACACATCCTTCATCAATTTCCAGTCCGCTACGCATAACATGGTTTTGGAGCCGAAGAAGGACCCATAAAAAAACGTGCACAACGTAGGGTTCATAATCACTGATGTTGATGTGGATGGAATTATTAAGGAGGGGCCAAATGAATGGCATGACCCACTAGCAGAGCCACTGCATGAAGGAAAAATGAAGAGGACCCACCAGTGCACCAAGTTAATGGCTAGAAAAATGAAGGAGGCGATGATCAAGAAAATCAATCACAAGACGGGAACGAGGAAGATGATAATGAGGATAGGTGTAGCTTTGATCATAGTGATTTAGAGTGCATGCCTAGTCAGGAGAACATCCCAACCCAACATAAAATGCAACAACAAGGATGGGAACCCCATGAAAGAAAAGGAAAGTGAGCAAAACGGCTAACATAGATACCTTGACTAATGAGGTTGTCCGTGTGATAGCAAAATTTGTCGTAGATGTCACAAGAGATAGCCTCGCCACTTTAAGGATGCATCTGACAAGTATCGCAACACCTTAATCAGCTTCTAGAGGCCATTAATGATGTCAAAGCCACTATGAAGGCTGAAACACATGGCATGGATCCAAGTGTCCCATTAGTCACACCCAAGCTGGTGCCGTCAATCAAGGTCAATATCCAAGCTCAGGTAAGGGAGACAGGAACCGCTGAGTTTGATACAAATATGCATGAATTCAAGAATATGCACATAGAATTCTCCAAACTAATATTAATCAAAGTCTATGAGATCCAGTAGGAAACCGTGACTGAATTACGGCTGTGGGAGAATGCCATTGCCTATTAGGAATCAAAGAAGCAAAAGAAGGAAAAGGAGCGCAATGCCCTCCTTAGGGAAAAAGATCAGGAAACTATCGTGAGTGAGGAAAGCTAGGTTTCTCTCACTCAAACTACTAAGAAATTCCTTGTTGAGTTCCTACCAAAACGGTCTAGGAAGATGAAGATTCAGAAGCTAAGGTTTCCTTATTGTCACAAATCATATTGGAACTAAAGAAGGAGGTTGAGGAGCTTCAGGCTACGTAGGTACCGAGCACACCTCCCGAGGTGATCGAGGAGAGAAGAAGAGAAGAAAATGAGGTTGCTGGGAAGATCACTAAGGGAGAAACACTCTATGCGAAGGAATTTGGTGCTATTTCCATGATTTGGGAAGTACTCCTAGAATATGAAACTCTAGAAAAAATAAGGGAAATCACATGACAAGAAGATGAGAAAATCAGTGCAGCAAAGGCAGAGATGAAGAAGCTGCGCTTCTAGGAGAAGGTGATAAAAATGGCAAAGATCAAGCGACTACAATAGGAAGTGCAGGCTCTAAGAAATCAAGAGCATACAAGGGAAGCTAAGGTCAAGACACATCATTCAGAGACCGCGTAGCTCTCAGGCCTTATTCATATTATGTAGCAGAAGCTTCAACAAATTGCATAATCACTAGAGCCAGGAAAGTCGAAACATATTAGTTCAACCATGTAGAGAAATTGGTCACCTAGGAAGAGGAAGTCATAGAGGAAGTTGCTAAAGTGCAACATATGGTGAAGGAGTTCCAAGACAAGGTTGGTCCTCCCACACAACCTGAAATTGCTCTGAAAACATAAATTTTGGGGAAAAGTAAAGTTTTGTGGTAGGACATTCTTGCGGGAAAGATCCTTTTGCTTAGGAACTCAGGACGAGCCACATGTGAGTGTTGGGGGCCTGTTGGGCTAGGAAAAGGGCCAAGGAAGAACTGCATGTGCAAGCAATGAAGGGAAAAAAGAATGTGTGATAAAAGGGAAATGCAGGCTAAGAAGGAATCGATGCAGAAAATATATAAACTTGCGTGCGATGGAGAAATAATAGGAGGAAAGTTGCGACAACATAGCCGCGACAAGGAAGGCAGATTCAAGTCGGTGGAAGAGGAAGGTGAAGAAGTCAAAGATGGAAGGCAAAAGTCAAGGAATACTATAGAAGGATGATCCAACAGAAGAAGGAAGGACAATTTTGCAGCTAGTTATGACTAGTACAGACAAGATGAAATACGTTTCCGTGGCTAGTTAAAGATGTGGTTAATGTATTCTAGGACTTTCACGGATAGGTATGGGACAAAATTTATGTAATAAAATATATTTTGTAATTTTTTGAGTCTATAATAACTAAGATGTACTTAGTTGACCTTGTGAGGGCTTGTAAATATTATAAATAGGAGGAACCTGCTCTATAGAATGGTTTGACAGTATGGATAAGTCATAGTTAGAGAGCTAGTTAGATTCCACTGGGTTTTGGTAAGATTGAGTAAAAGTAGGGGTTGTTGAGCCACGGATCTTGTAGCTATGTGTACAGAACGCTGGAAGAAAAAGGAATCTACAGCTGAGTGCGCAGATAGTAGGATAGAAGAGTTGATCGAGGTTGTGTGCATATCAGTGGGAGTAGATAGAAAAATGAACCAGAGAGCATGAGAGAAAGAAGATTGAGTCAAAGACATATCTTAAGAACAGTCTACAGGTTGCATATTGCAAGGTGCTATATCCAATTTTCATGCCAGATGAAGAGCACCTTGTTGGTTTTTCCCAGATGGGTTTCTATGTTATTCCTTGTGTATATGAATGAATATTGTTGAGTGGTGAATCTTTACATGAATATTTTCTTCCTCTCTGTTATTACAGTTACTAGTGAATGTATGTCATAATCTGGTTTATCTATGAATGAATGGTTAAGTGTTGGTTGGAATGGTATGTATGAATCATGGTTAAGTTGTTAATTCCAAATATAGTTGCGCACTCAATGATTAAGTATAAGGGATCAACTACGTTGCGTTGTTGCACCAGCTATTGGGTTATAAGGATGAGGTTGGAACATGCGCACGTTGTGATTCCTCTTAGTAATGTTGATGTGCTATAGTAAGATTCCATCCCATCACCTTTGTTGAGCACCTTGGCTCCATGCCAAGGGACTATACTACCTTACCAAGTGTGGAAACATGGTTCTAGCAGTTACCCATTAGATATCTCGGGTGAGACTACGCCTACCTCGCATGTGTTTTCTACTAAGCTTGCTCTATCAGGACAATGTCTTGTGATCTATTGTAGGTATTGTGGTGTTGTTGAACTGTGGGTCAAGAAAATAAGAGGAAAGAGATCAACATGGAATTAGGGAGTAAGTTAATGAAAAATGACCTTTTAGAGTCACCTTGTGTCTTCATTTAGAATCTCTAAACATGAATGATACTGAGTTCACTTTCATCGGACTCATGAAATCAAATGATGAAGGATCATTTTGGGAATGAACCCCTGCTTTCTCAACTTTGTAACACATGTGAGAATGGACTCATTGCTTGGTGAGATACAACGAGTGTTTGTTACCCTATTTGAACTCGTAAAAATCAAAAGAGGCACTCATCCTTCGTGATGGGGAAATTAAGGGAAAGCGGAGTATTTTTGCTTTTTGTTTTATGGAAGATTACAATCCACTTTTGAAGAAGACACCTGTCTACATTTTCATATATGAATAGTTGGGTATTCAGCTTGTCTTCGAGTTGATCCACTTTCATGCATCACCTGGATCCTTTCAGTCAATTCATAGAATGCATTGTCGTATTCATGCATTACATCTGGTTTCTATCTCACCATGCAAATTCTTCCAAGGAACTTTTTGTGCCTTAAATTTTTCAAAGGATGTCTCTTTTGAAATTCAACTCATCAGTAACTTTACCTACCTATAAATTCGGCACTATCTGAGTCATTTTCAAGGTTGTTTCATCACTTGAAAATCAAATTGTGTTCCATGTTTTGTGTCAATGATTGGGGAAACATCATGGCCCTCCTTTGGCGAGTCTATTCCTGTCAAACTCAGCACATCAGCTAAGAACTAGACTTAAAAACCTAGTCAAGTACCTTTACACCTGCATGCCTTAATGGCAGGTTTTCTCCCTTTTGACAGTACATTTTCGTCAATGACCTCTCATTGAAAGATTCTATCAAGTGTTTGAATTGGAAACATCCATTCACACTTGGGATAATGTACTGAGATATCTTGGGGATCATTGACATTAATGGTGATTTCCCTCACACTTGTTAACAATATACATCAATGACTAGTAATCAAGTGGTTTCTACCATGTTCGACATTAAGACATTTATTCATGTGGTTAGAATCATATCGGTTGGGGATTGGAATGAAGACCCTGAGCGATTAGGCTTCATCATCATATTTTCCTATCCTTAGGTTGCGATTGAAGATTATTTGGAGTCATGAGATGGATCCACATTGTATGTTTGGTGGCTATGTATAGTATCGAGTTCGGACAACATGGATCTACTTTGTATGTTCCATAGCCATGTTCTTCTCTCTACATCATCGATCATGGATCTACAGTGTATTCTTGGTATCCATGACATTGTCATCTTCATGGATCTACAGTGTATTGGTCCACAACCATGATTAAGTTAGACAAATCAGTTACTGGTCCTATGTCAGTTGTGAGATCATATCTTACTACCTCTAATATGGGATTGATGTCTGGAAAAGTATATTACCTATCGAGACCAACAGTGAGGACATCAATGACTCACTTCAACAATTTTAGGATCTTCCACTAGACATCAGTTAACTGTTGACCCAAACATTGGTGCAGTTGCATAGGGTTTACAATTAGGAGTTGGCGGATATGGAGCACATAATTGGAGACCACCATTTGAGGTCATAGGAGAAAGTCGCCCTCCTTTGGAGAGTCTATTCCTATCGAATTCAGCACATCATCCAGGAACTAGACTTAAAAACCTAGTCAAGTACCTTGACACCTGCATGCCTTAATGGCAGGTTTTCTCCCTTTTGATAGTACATTTTCGTCAATGGCCTCTCATTGAAAGATTCTATCAAGTGTTTGACTTCAAAAAATCCATTCACACTTGGGATAATGTACTGAGATATCTTGGGGATCATTGACATTAATGGTGATTTCCCTCACACTTGTTAACAATATACATCAATGACTAGTAATCGAGCGGTTTCTACCATGTTCGACATTAAGACATTTATTCACATGGTTAGAATTGTATCGGTTGGGGATTGGAATGAGGAACCTGAGAGGTTAGGCTTCATCATCATATTTTCCTATCCTTAGGTTGCGATTGAAGAGTATTTAGAGTCATGAGATGGATCCACATTGTATGTTTGGTGGATATGTATAGTATCGAGTTCGGACAACATGGATCTACTTTGTATGTTCCATAGCCATGTTCCACTCTCTACATCATCGATCATGGATCTACAATGTATTCTTGGTATCCATGACATTGTCATATTCATGGATCTACAGTGTATTGGTCCATAACCATGATTAAGTCAGACAAATCAGTTACTGGTCCTATGTCAGTTGTGAGATCATCTCTTACTAACTCTAATACCGGATTGATGTCTGGAAAAGTATGTTACCTATCACATCCTTCTAGCTTCATACTTTTGGGGGCATTTTGTTTCACATGAAAAGTCCACTATTGCGTGATGACCCTTCAGAGAGCCTGGTCAGAGACTCCTTTGGTGACTTTTTTCCATCCTTAGGGAGATCGATGCCTTTCCTCAGTTATGACAGAGCGTCATCGATGCACTATCCTATGGAGAAAAGAGCATCGATGCCTTTTTGTCTATTAACACTAGGCACCATCGGTGCTCTTTCCCTATGAGAAATAAGCATCGACATATTTTCACCTTCATCAAGGAGTGCCGGTGAAGCTAAAAATTGAAAAAAGAAGATTCTAGAAGCTTCCTTGCGAAAGCCTCCATGGAGTTGGTTCCTAATAGCTAGGGAGAGGTGGCATTCACCTTCCTTACCTATTGGGATCACCTCCTATCCATTTCCTAAGTGAATATCATATCATTTGGCTTATAAATGAAGCCTTCATGGAGTGAGTGAGGGGAGGAAAAAGAAAGCACCCTTATGCTCTTGGAATAATATTTGTTTTAGAGGAAAGTTTGAGTGAGTCTATGTGAGAAGATATTGTTGTGACTGATAAGTGTTGCGAGTCCATTGTGGAAGACAAAGCTAGAAACATCAAGCCTTTGGTTGTAGATTTACCCTCTTTATTCATTAATACAAAAGTGTTTTCCTTTCCCATACTTATTTTGTGTCAATATAATTTAAATATTGTTGGATTCCTTGATCACTAGCATAGATTTTTAATGTTTCATGATGCTCTCATCTTGTTGTGTTGTTTCTTGATCTTTCCTTGCAGGTACTGAAGATTGCATGCAAAACAATGGAACAAGGGAAAAGGCATTCAGATCTAAGGTATGAGAGTTGTTTCATGTTGATTTAATTAAATATATAGGGGAAGGATATGTTGCTGCGTTTCTTTTGTTCTATGCTTGTATCATATAGGGTAGTGGAACAAGCGGTGTTAGCACCAGTTGCATAATTCCTTAGAATAGTATTAAATAGAGTACTAGAGGCAACCACTTTGTAGAAGGTTGGTTCGATCAACACTGGGAAGAGGATTAGGAATGTTCAAATTCTACCGCATGCGATCAAGACCAACAGCGAGGACGTCAATGACTCACTTCAACAATTTTAGGATCTTCCACTAGACATCAATTAATTGTCAACCCAAACATTGGTGCAGTTGCATATGGTTTCCAATTAGGAGTTGGCAGATATGGAGCACATAATTGGTGACCACCTTTTGAGGTCATAGGAGAAATAGGCTCAATCACGAAAGGAGATTGAGGTGCTAAAAAAGGATAAATATTGAATGATAGTGGAGAAATAAAATGATATTGAGGTGTTTAAAAATGATCAAGATCGACTGATGATGGAGAAAGTGAAAATTTGGGATAGAAGGGTACGCTTAGATAAGGAATTTTTGGTTTATTGTCAACAAGTGCCAAAAAATACTGAGGACATGGATGCAGAGGCAAAAGAAGAGTGGCTTGGGGCCATAATTGCACATTTGTAGTGTGAACGAAGATCAACATGCCCTGGTAAATCCAGGAACTGCACAGGAGTAGGCTGTAGAAAGGAAAAATTCCATTGAGGACTTGGTGATGTAGTTGGAGGAACTGGAGCAAGAGGCAAAGTGATTCATCGACACGACTACACAATTTTGGGGCAATGTAGTCCAGGATGCATAGTTGGAGAAACTTACAATGCAGTTGCAGGAAACCAAAGGATAATTTGCCACACTAAGGACGTTGATAAAATAAATTTTACCAGTGGTAAAAAGAATGAAGGCACCAGAACTGAAGGATTTACAACGATGCATTTCCAAGGCAAGGGAGAGTTAGTAGAGGCACACCACACAGTTGGACGAGTTCCAATAGATTGGAGAGTATATTTCAATAAAGGAAGTTTTCTTTCTGTAGGAAGTTTAGGATGGTTGAAGAGATGTCACTGCAAATATTGTTGAGCATCCATTGGAGCGAGAAGTGACAAAAAGCCAAGAAATTAGTGAGAAAATCAAGGAACATGTCAAGGCGATCACCCAAAAGTACGAGGAATTCAAGGTGAATATCATAAATTACACCATTTTCAGCTGACATAACTTGAGGGAGAGCCACAAGATTTTGTTAGGGGCCTGTTGGCAGGCAGTTGTGAGGATAGTTAACTGTGCAACATCGCAGATGCCACACAAAGTCAAAGATGTTGTGCAAGGTGGAAGACAACATGCAAGGAAACTTAGTTATATTATATATATTTTGGTCATATTTGTATATTTGGATTGCATTATGTGGATTGTGTTCATTATTTTGTAGATTTTGGTCCAATTAGTTAGGAAGTTGACTTAAGTGGACCACCAATGTAAAGGCGCAAGCCTATAAGTAGATCTACGATTGTGAATGTTGATAAGCTTTTGAATATTAAGATATGGGTACGAACTAATATCTTATGATATCTTTGGATCTGTTGATAAATCTGGATATAAACCGAAGATCTGTTTTGGAGAATTTGTGTCTTGTTGCGAAGATTAATATGACATGATAGAGATTGGGTAGAAACATTGTGTCTTTTTTAATATTTCTATTTTCCTATCTTTTGAGATTTGAATGTGAATGCGATGTGTATCGATGAATGATGCGATGCTTCTCTATTATGAATGATGATATCTTTTTAGATATGTTTATGCACCACTGTTTATGCTACGATCTGAGTATGTTGAGTTGATATACTAAATGATTTTATGGATTGGTGAATGGATAATTTGAATGATTATATATGCAATTAACACTAGATGCATAGTCCTCCTTTATAATGCGAAAAGTTGGTGCCGACAGTCCTCCCTCAAACACCTCGGGTGAGACTTCATCTGCTCTGTAGGTGTTGCTGGACAAGGTAAAACCTATCTGGGCTAGTGCTCAGGGAGATAATTGTGTTTTGGGTGTTGACAGAGAGTGAACCCCTATTGACTAATCTGTGTCAACTATCATGCCCCTAGAATATATTGTACCTAGTCTCAATATATGTGTGATTACGGAGATGACAAATGCTGGTTCTGTAGAGGAAATATTTATGCAATAGGTACAGTTCACTAGTACAAGTGATCAATTTTTCCACGGTAAAATGTGGCAATATCCATAGAAAATCATGGATATTGCCACGTCTAAGTGTTTTTTTTTCCGTGGAAACAATTCCATCGCTATAGAGACGACCCCTAATTTGCGTTGCAAGAGCAACAATGTTCTATATTTCGTTAGATGTCTACGCTGTCACTATATCCACGCCTGGCCGTCTCTGTATCCATGCATGGCCATCTCTGTATCCATGCCTGGCCGTCTCTGTATCCACGCCTAGCTGTCTCTGTATCCACGCCTGGCCATATACCTGAATGAGCTTCTCTTCCATGTGCCAGTTTAACTCAACCCGAATCCAAAACTAGGTCAAATCTAACCAGAACAAGGCAGCATTGGCTTGCTACATCAGACTTAAGTCAAAACTTGTGAAACTTGACAATCTATGCAAACATGACAAGCTATAACCAGGTCCACTCACCC
The DNA here is from genome assembly GCA_001517045.1 of Pseudotsuga menziesii. NCBI lineage: Eukaryota > Viridiplantae > Streptophyta > Pinopsida > Pinales > Pinaceae > Pseudotsuga > Pseudotsuga menziesii. The sequence continues at coordinate 526,415 of LPNX010351448.1, read as the reverse complement.
GCATGCCTATGTAAACCAAGAATAGGGTTGATCCCAATGCTTGCAACGACAAATTTATTTTTAATCTCATTAAAATTTAAACAAATTCAAGAGTACATACATATTATTATTTCCTTAACTAGGACAAACTTTGAAGGAATTCCCAGGTTTCATAGAAAATATACAGATGATTTCCCTGTAGAACACAAGAAAGCTATCAACATCTAGCACCCAACATTGAACGACACCTCATTCTTGTTACATCAACGACGCCTCGTTCCTGTTACATCAACATCAGTGACGCCTCGTTCCTGTTACATCGAATTTTACACCAAAAAGTAAGAAACGTGGAAAACCTCCGTGGAAAAATCCGTGCTTTTGTACTAGTGTTTGGAAGAAGATAACTTTATCACATGCTATCATCATCATGTCGAGAAGGAGAAACATAAATATTGGCATGACAGTCACATTAAGTTTAAGCAGTTCTAGATCAAAGATCTTGTCCTTCTATATGACAAGACACAAATCTAACCACTATTGGTACTCATATTTATGTGCAATTTGTAGAAAGAAAGGGCATCCTATGGCATCTTTCTGGGAGAAGAAAGCCACTTGCCATAACCTATATTGTTTTCAAATGAGGAATGGCAATAATAATTCCCTAAAGAAACAAAGGACTCATAAGCACATGTACAAAAACAAAATGTCAAGCAACCTATCCATCAACAATAACTTTTGTCACCACTATAATGCAAGTGGCCATTGGGAAGCAAAATGTTGGAGACTTTATTAAGAGATTCACTCTAGGAACCATACAATGAAGATAAGGGTGTGGGGAGTGAATTCTAAAAGTGATGAAGAGCTCCTTTCCTTAGTAGCGTAAGAAACTGAAAGTGCCCACAAATTCATAGTGGCATGAGAGGTCGACCTCACTAACAAAGAAAGAAGTGGTTATGTGAAAGGAGACAACATAAGAGGATCTTAATCCTAGGTTGATGCCTTACTCATTAAAAACTAGTTGAATAATGAATTTCCAATATATAATTGTTTCCATGTTGGGAAGCAATTGATCCTAGTAGAAGAGGGAAATACACACCTCCTTTTGTGATAGGATATGCTCACTACGATCTCATTGTCGAATGAGTACTTTATTCATTCAACAATGAACCAATGAAGACTAGAATTGTACTTGGATTCATTGACTACCAATATGGACCATTTTAGATCTAGAGAATGCAAGAGACTTGCAAGGTAAGGATCGGAGTGAATTCTGATAAAATATTTTGGGTCTAGAGATTGATTGGAGTTGAGTCAATAAGTAGAGTTCTACACTATAGGAACAAGTGTCTAGGAGCCATTGCTAGGAAAATAGCTAGAATAAGATCCATGAGCAAGAGTTATAGCATTAGGCAGAGAAATAACCAACAACTAGAGTCAGCTCCACAAGAAGCATGCATAACACACATTGGTCCAATTTATTCCTCTAATATTTTGCAGACCAAAAATCCTCTCAATTGGGAGGTGTGATCCTAAATGGATCCGAACCCTCTAATTATCCGAAATCTATAACGATTGTAAATTTTTTTACCTATAATATAATATAATATAGCTATGTTTAAAGGTTACAATACATAAAAATACAATGCAAATGAAAACATGAATAAGAAAAAATAGATAAAAATGAATAAAGATTTAATTGAATAATGAAGTGAAAATATGAGAGGAGGAACAAGAATTAAACTGTCAGTTCCATGGCCTTCCCACTACCCTAGATATCCTATATATTCTTGTAAGTAGGCTCTCAAAGGGATATTTCCAGAGGGAGGATAAGAAATAGAGAGAAACTAGTTGTACTGAATCCACATTGTAATCCAAACATCGTCAGAATGAAATACAAAGAAAGCATTGAATGTTGGTTTTTCCATTTGGGTTTCCAGGGTAAATAATTTCTCCAATATGCTATGATTTTACGTATGTGTTGGTATTTTGTTGTGTTAGATTACTTGTGATTCTTAATGGATATTTTGGATGATTTTATTGGTTTCTAGTCAATGGTGAGACTGTGATTTGAATATAATTTTTAATTAAAATTCTAGTTTACAATATTTCCTGGTTATTCTTGTCTAATATAGGTCCCAACAACTAATTTTCTCTTGCCCTTGGATGATTCTTCACAGATATAGGTCAATGGATTCCATTTTAGAGCCATTTCACTATTATAGGAAGTTTCCAAATCAATTTATTTAGTTTTGGTCAGCTCATGGACATTTAACTTTTTTCCTAGACATATTCTCTTTGTATGTAACATTTCTATCATTGCTAGAACATTTTCCTCATTTCCTAAACGAATTTAAGAATTCCTAGGTGAATTTAACAATGTCTGGGTATGTTTATACTTTTCCTTGGAGAATTTATTAGTGTTTGGGTGGATTCATCACTGGATAGGGAGATTTTATCAATGCCATGGTGGTTTTTTCACATTTGCGTCAATCCCTCTCATTTTGGGTGAATTCATATTGTCGATTGGCATTATACAACAATTGTTAATCATACGTTTTACCTACAACCAGTGTGTTCAAGTATATGCTAGAATAATTCTCCCTCTTGTTGTCCATTAATTGGTTGCTACATTCATTTAAAGGAATAATTTCCTATAATGTTGAAGATGAACAATATATGTGCAAATTGATAATTAATCAAATGGTTGGATTTTTTCTTCTTTGTCTGATGCTAGCAATTTTGTTTGGATTTGTGGGAGAGGAACTCCAAATAGATTGAAGAGAGGAAAATTGGTTATAAACAACTCTAACTAATATTGCTCTAATTGGTTTCATTGTTGGCATATTCATTACATATATTGTCATTTCCTTACAATGTATTAAAGTAAAGGTGTAAACACATACATACAACATAAACAAAAGAGTTCAATGCACCATGAGATAGAGAGTTCCATTTCATTGAATTTTCTACTGGAGTTAGCCATTAAAATATATAATGTATTAGAATTTTAATACATTTTAAAATTGTACCATTATTTTTATTACTTTGGGCATTTTTTGGTTAGTTGGAGCAGCATTAAGACATGTCATTTTGCATAGTTAATGACAAAGACTGTTGTGTAGGAGAAATAGAAAAATAGTATTGTAGAAGACTGTTGATTGTGTTATGAATTCAGCATGAACAGAGCGAGGAGCTTGATTCCAATTGTCAAAGTAACTATAGAGTTTGGTTTCATGTTGGTCATTGAGACAAGAGTCTTGTATCCTTGATTGAGTCTTGGTCCTAGAAGAATAAGAGTTAAAACCCCCTAACTGAAACAGATTCATGTTTGTATGATTGTTATAGGCTAGAAACAAATGAGTTTGAAATCAGAATTGCATTAGGAATAGACAACATAATTTTTATTCAGCATAGTATCCATGTTGGTGAAATGAGTGGACTATAAGTCCCTTGTTTAAAATTTACATGGTATCTGAGTGGTTGTATTTTTTACTGTGACACAAGTGATAGTACTTGAAAATAAAAGATATTTGACCATGGGAAAATCCTTGAAGAGATTTAAGTTAGAATATATCAGAGACTTAAATAGGATAATATGTGAGGAAAGTAGGTACTAGAGGAAAAAACCAAGGAGTTGGAAAATGAACTTGCCACACACCAGGAATCCTTCAATACCATGAGGTAATAATTAGATAAGAATAGGTTGTTGATTTTTCAATTGGGAGACAAAATCACACAACTATATAGTTGACATGAGGACATGATTAGTCAAATACAAAATCATCTACACTAGGAGTTGGTAGGGAAAGAGAAGGAATTAAAAAAGATACAAGAGGTTGTTCAAGATAACCAAGAATCAAAGTCACCTTCCATTTCCACCACCAAATCCAACACTATGACCAAGAAAAATATGGTAAGCACACCTTCCTTGGAAATTTCTAAAGAGTATTATGGTGAATTTGAGAATCATACTACAAGCATTGAATCCAAAATTATAAGGAAAATGGGATACAATGGAAAAGATCTAGACAAGAGAAATATAGGGATTTTGGTCCCTATTGTAGCCGAACTAAATTTCAAACATGAATTCCTAGGCTATGATGGAAGAAAAAAAATGCCATGAATGACAAGACTATTTTCTTAAAGTCAAAATATGAGGTAGAATTGTATTTCTCATTAGAGGAAGGAGAAACAATGAAGGAATATGTAAGCATGCTTCCACTTCATCCATATTGTCATATATTGCAAAAGGTCAGTGTAGAGAAGATTTCCAAGACTCAACCTACATTAACACTTCAAGGAAGCAGAAAAATAATCAACAAAAGAAAGAAGACCACAAAGAGAAACAAATTAGGAAAGACATATGTTATGTGTCACTATGCAAGAGGAAAGGGCACAAAGCTAACCATCATTGGTAATTTCATGTATGTGCATTTTCCATAAAGAAAGGCCATCTTATGCAATCTTGTGAGGAGAGGAAAGATGCTTGTTAGAAGATAGACTTCTTCAAAGGAGGAATGACAATAATACTTCCCAAAAGAAACAAAGGAATCATAGGCACATGTACAAAAAATGTTTCAAGTATCATATCCATCAATAATAACTTCTGCAAATTGAGTGGCCACTAGGAGGAAAAGTTTTGGAGACTTCATCCATTGATTCATCCTAGGAACCATATAGTGAAGAGAAGGGTGTGGAGGGTGAAGTTTAAAAGTGACGAAGAGGTCCTTACCTTGGCATCCTAAGAAACAAAAAGTGTTTTCAATTTTGTATTGGAATGAGAGGCCAACCTCACCAAGGAAGCAAGCAGTAGCTCAGTAGAAAGAGACACTATAAGAGGATCTCAAGCCTAGGTAGATGTATTAATCATTGAAAAATGGTTGAAGAAAGACTTGGAAATAGATAATTGTTTCCATGCTGGAAAGCAATTGATCCTAGTAGAAGAGGGAAGTATGTTAGAAAAAAAGATCACAGAGAAATAACAATAAACAAGATGTAAATATTGAAACATAAAACATTACCAAAGAGACACCACTATAATGTGGTTCACCGAAGATGAGATACATCCACACATAAATTTATAGTCCTTTTATTATTATACCATCCAACAAAATGAAGAGATACAACCTACAACAACCCCATTTCACTTCATCTTCAGTCTCTCACAATCTCTCTCACACAATTAGAGAGATTGCTTTACAATTCTACAATACAATACATAGTCGTATTACAATGCCTTCCTTTAATAAAGGGAATACCATGGGAAATAACACAGCATTCCAAAAACCATGGGCTTGTAAATCACCCATAATTGACCAAGTCATGACTATGAAATTATAATATTTTACAAGGCATTTTTCCTAAATTTCTACTATTTGGGAGCTATCTCTAAACCCCCACCGGGGGGGATCCCAAAATAGCCCCCCCCCCCCCATTCATACCCCCCTGAAAACTATAATGGGGGGGGGGGGGAATCCTCCCCACACCCCCATTTAGGTGTTGGGATTCAAACACAATTGAAATAACAAATTTGAATTGGGAATATCATGCTCCACAACCAACAAAATCCACACCTCCTTTTGTGATGGGATATGATTACTGGGATCTCATTGCCAAATGATTGTTTCATACATTCAATAGTGAACCATAGAAGAATAGAATTTTTTTGTATTTATTGACAATGATGATGGACCATTTTAAGATATAGTGAATGCAAGAGACTTGCATGCTGAAAATGTGAGTGTATTCTAATCAAAGGGTTTGGGTCTAGAGATTTCTCAAAGTTGAATTAATGAGTATAATTTTTCACTACTAAAACAAGTGATATAGGAATTAGAGCCAAGGAAATAGATAGAACCACAACTAGTATCTATATTCAAAGTCATAGCTATAGCCAAAAGTGTAGCTAGGAATTTTGCACCTCCCACAGACAAGAGTTGTTCCTCTATTCTGAATGGTTCATATCTAGAACAAATGGTATACAAAAAAATTGGAAGACATTCCCTAGAATGGGTGGAGATCTAGAATCAGTCTCTTTCACATAATAGTATAGTCATTTCCTATAATTATGGTTCTTCATGGATGTACTTGCATAATCACAAGAAAATAACAAACCAGATCAAATAGCACCAGAATATGATCCACTATTCTATGTTGATGACTAAGGAATTCAATACTAAAATATATGATAATAACACAATATAATTTATGGGAAAGGAAAAAAATTTGCATTAAATAATAAAGAAGAAGTTTAAAACCTATTCCTTAGTGTCGATGTGCTCCTTCATAAATCCATCATATCATCCTCAAAAGATCCAACTTGCTCCCTCAAGCTCACTCTACTGATTTAGGCCAGAATGTCAAAGAAACATCATAACTTTACTCTCTCCTCAACCATGGAGTATGAGCCTATTTTTATAGGATTTGGATGGATAGATATGGTTGAGAAAATGGTGGTGAGATGAATATGAGATCCCCAAAGGATGGATCTTGAGCCCAACTGGCCCTAATGAGTAGGGATACATGTGCCACAAATCCTTCTTTCGAGAAGCTTTGTGAGAACCTCTCTTTTTTCACTTTTTACCAAGGGCACTACTTCTTCCTCACTGAGACATAGTGGTGAAAGTGTAGAACCATGCCTTGAACAAAGGGTAAAGGTGGTGCCATTTCTTACTTCAAATACATTATATGCGGTGATGAAGAAGGTACCACTCTTTGACTAAAGGGTAGAGGTGGTGATGGATTTTCATATGTAGATTTGATGTCTGGAATAATATTTTCACTTCACAACTTGGGATTAAGGGAAAATACTAAAGTTTGGGACCTCATCACATGCTAATGATGATATTTATATGTAACAGAATCCCCCCCAAAGAATGAGGCTAGAGGGATATGATAGGCGAGAGCTTTGAAAGAGAAATTTATTACTTTGAGGAAAGAATCAGCTTGATTGGATATCATCAACTAGGCATCTAAAATACATCAATACTTTTGACTCATAAGAAATTATGTATTCATCATGGCTGCAAACCAATACAAGGTAGATCCATGAGATAGATTAACAAAAATGGCTACTAGAATACAACGTAGATTTATGTGATAGAGGAATCAAAATTGGACATAGCTACCAGACATAGAATGTATATCTATGTCATACAGACATAAATTTGAGCATAGCCATGACCATACAAATGTGGATCCATGATGGTACTTCATAGAATATACTCCATCACAACCTGGAGAGAAAGCTATGAGTGCTTTTCAACAAATACCCGGGATCTTCATCTCGTCTTCCACAAAGTACGATTCTATCCATGTGATTACAATGATTTGAAGTCGAACATGGTAGAAACCACTTGATTACCAGTCAATGATCTGAAGCATTAACAAGTATGAGGGAGATCACCATTGATGTCAATGATTCCCAAAGTACCCTAGTACAATATACTAAGTGTGAATATATCGATCAAAGGTCAATGATGTGAACCTATGTCAAGAGTGAGATAATCTATCATTAAGGCATACATACCTCAAGGTACTAATATTTGTTTCTAAGACTAATTCCTGGATGATGAGCTGATGTCCACAGGAATAGTATCATCAAAGGAGGGCCATGATGAATCCCACATTGACAACACAAAACTTGGAACAAAGTTCTAGAATTTTGTAGATAATGTAACCATCGGACTGACTCAAAAGTACTAACACACAGGTAAACTTTTAACTTCCCTTTGAAGATTGAGCAGCACGACAAAATACTTGGAAGCACTAACTCAATGAGGCAGAGCACAATACGAAAATGGACAATGCATTCTTTGAAAGACACAAAAGAGTGACATGACTCATGAAAGTGGATCAACTTAGAGACAAGCTGAATACCCAATTGAATGAATGAAATGTAGATAAGTGCCATGTTGAAAGGTGACAAATAACTTCCATTTTATTTTCAAAATGAATTGATTCCCTTCCCTTAATTTCCCCATCATGATTGATGAGTGCCTCCTTTTTCATTTTCAGATTTCAAAGATGGTAACAAACACTCGTTGTAGCTCATCTGAAGACAAGTCCATTATCATACATTTTATGAACCTGAGAAAGGAGGGGTCCGTTCCCAAAAAATGGTCTCTCAGTGTTTAGTTTAATGAGTCCAATGAAAGTTAACTCAGTATCATTAATGTTTAGAGAGTCTGAATGAAGATGGAAGAAGACTCCAAAGGGTCCTTTTTCATATGATTTAGGCTCTAGGGCCGAAAAAATTATAAAATAATTCCCAAGAGAACTCTTCTAGTCATGATTGGCTGGAGCATTCCTATTTTGTAAATAGTCCATCTAAATTGAAAAAGAGATAAACTATCACCGAAGAGACAACTCTTCAAATACTCTAACAAGTGTGAAGAAGACAAGTGCACTTGATAATATTTTTCATATTTAAGGAGCCTAAAAAGAGTTTAAATAAGACTCAATTAGGTCTCTTTTCATGATGACAGGTTTTTAGGAGCCTGAAAAGAATCGAAAAAAGACTCGAAACTTTGATACTGGGTTTTGGGAGAGCAAGCAAATTGTCGAAATGAACACTCAAGGAATTTTTCCATTTTCCAAAAGTACAAAAGAGTAAAAAATGAACTCCCCCATAGACATTACTACTTATTCCTGCGCCTTGAAGACTTAAAAATGACCATTAGTATCCCAAAATATTCGAAAAAAATGACTTTTATGAACAATATTAAAGGGTATTTTTATAAAAAATTATTTAAAACATTAAAAACCCTAAAAACATGTTATAAAGATAATTAAATAGTAAAAACCAATTAATTTACTATTTACCAAACCTTGGAGAGCATTTTGGGAGATTTGGAGCCAAAACTTCAGCTGGAGATTGTGGGAGCATCCACTGTCCATTTTTCACATTGTTGGATTTAGGTAAAAGATTAAAACCGTTCTCTTTATTTTCATGGTTTCCATTTATTGATTTTGATGAGTTTTTTAGCCCAATGGGAAAAACTAAAGGAACAATGGAGGGCACCATGCTTGGCCTTTACAGGAAAGGAGGTGCCCCATAAAAATGACATTTTTTTCAGTTCAACTCAGGCGGTGGCACCGCTCTGTCTTAACTGGGTAGAGGTAGTGCCAGCTGTGAGCTTCAAAAACTATTTTTCCCTAGCCATATAAAAATATTATGATCCTTTTCAATGATAGAAATGTTTCTAATTAGTGCATTGATGGTTTTTGGCAGGTTCACTTGGTCAAAAATGGTTATTTGGAAGGAAAGACAACATGATGACGATGATTCTTGTGCCATAAGAAATGAGGGTTGTGTGACTGCCCTACGAGGTTGTGGCCTCCTGAAATTCTTACATACCCCTAGTATGATTTCGCATTCCCACTTATAGGAATATATTCTATGGATGTGGAATCCAGAGCAGCAGCATTTTGAGGTGGGATCTCATGTTCTAACTATAGATGTGGAAGACATTTACTTCTTAACAAGGCTGTCCAAAAAAAGATCCCCTATTTCTCTAACTAGTTCTCGAGGAGGAGATGTGACTACACAAGAATTGATTGATCGTCATTGTCTTCCTGGCATAAAAATGTCGGGTAAGAATATTCCTATCAACGTTGTGATGGATGTGCCACTTTGCAATATTTTGTTTACTAGGCATAGGCTAGTTGGGATCCAAGGGGCTCACCAAGAATCCCATGCACATTTCCTGTATGCCATGGAAGCTATGGCACCTACGGATTTTAACTGGGAAGAAGCACTTCTTCCTATTTTCAAGGACCAGCCCACAAAATGTCGACAAGGGGAACTGAAGCAGTTTGGGTATGGGTCCATTTTAGCCTACTTATTCTTCAAGAGGGTACCTCTCATGAGGCCCTAGGTGATATTCATAGAGCTTAGGGCTAGAGACCCATGCATGCTAAGGTGGGTAGAGATCATGGCCCATACAAGAGGTGGCAGGGCCAAGGTGAAATTCGAAGCTGCCTTCTTTCGTTGGTTGTGTGACCAAATACTCATGATAGAGGATTATGCATATGGAGGGACCAACTTCATAGATGATCCTGACCTACAATTACCACCTAGTTCTTAGTGGGGAGAAATTGGTAAGAAGCAGAACCCTAAAATGTTGATCATGTTTTTATATTTTTATATTTTATGTTTTTTATGGGTAGTAACAAGACCTAAAATTTTACATGCAGATGTTGGTGGTGTACAACCTAGTGGATGCTCCCCGATGGATAGGTGAGTCAGGGTTCAATTTGTTCACAGAGGTGATGACCAGCTCACTGATCTGGAAGAGAACCTTGAGCGACTGACTCTTGACATCCCATATGCAGCGATAGATGACCTCCCTATGAGGTATCAAAGACACACTATAGGAGTGTCATGTCACTTCAGCCAACTGCTACGTTGGGTAGCATGGGCCATCAGGTGCTATCATGAGCATCATTAGATGGTGGAATGCATGGTCTACTACTAAAAACTAACTAGCTTCAATATTTTTGTATGATTTTGGATTTCCTGAAATCCACAATGCTTCAGATGAGGTCTCGTGGCCACATTTTTTGTAAAAACACTCTTTATATATATATATACATACTTATTACTGGTGTTTATATGTCTCAAACAGAAATCATATTTACATGAGTTTTATGTGTCATTTACAGTTTATTTTACAATGAACCATGTTTATTTTACAAGTTATGAATGGGAAATATACGATTCTAGGATGTAGTTTGCTAACGAATCAAAAACTGTATTATATTCCCTAGGGATATTCCTGTAAGTGATACACTTAAATGACCTCTCTAATAAATGCAATCTCTAAAATAAATAGAGGAGTGCAGGGTTTCTGATTGTATAGACATTGTTTAGATTACAAACCACCAATTGTGAATCCATAAACACTACCAAATAATGAATGTCTCAAGACACAGCCTGAGTCAGCACACCTATTATTTCTTGATACTCTGTGATGTTTGCTATAGCTGATTTTACCACTCCAGGTGAATCACACTTGTATGGCATTCCCATGTCCCTCTGCAGACTCCTTAGACCCCTTTTACCATTTTTTGTCCTTTGATGTTTCCTTGACCATCCCTTAAAACATGTGAAAATTAATACACATGACTTTTAAACCCTTAATTGCATATATACGTGGGTTTGACCCCTCAAACCTCATACATCGGGATGTGTGCATAATCCAAATCCTTTTGGAGTTTTCCTTGACATGGATCCGACTCACTTGACTCCTGGCCTTCCATATGCCTTGAGATCGCTCGGATTCGACCTTTCATTATCCCTTTGAAAAGCTATATAAGGAACTCTTTGGTACATTGAAGGCATATGAGAGAATTGAGAGCAAAGAAACTATAGTGCATTGTTTCTAAAACTTGTGCTTGAGTCTACAACCCTTTGTCCCTTGGAGCACTTTTATGTTCTTCCCAATCTTGACTTTTGCGTGTGAGCTTGCTATCGAGAGATGGAGGATTGAGGTGGTGGAGGCCCAAGTGGGGGATTCAGTTTCTCCGATTCCCAAACGTGCTGACAGAGGTTGTATCCATTGTAATCTATGATTTTATATTAATAGAAATATCTTTTCCTATCCAATAATGTATGTTTGAATGAATATTTTATCCATGGATGTTTTCAAATGTTTATACATTGTTGACTATATATGCTAGAATAGATCTAACACCAATATATATAGTATGCTTGTATTGTTTACTTGTTGTTGAGGAAGTAATCTATCAATTCAAGCTGAAGTTGGAAAGCTCAATAGGGATCTACTTCAACCGTCCGGAATAAGGTACGAGGTCTGATCCTTTAGTGTTAGATATTTAATTTCTATTGCATATTGGGAAGGATTGATTTCTGGAGTCAAGCTGTCTATTGTGGTACCTCAAGCCATAGGAATTTCTCTCCATAATAGAATTGGTGACTCCGTTGGGGAGTTCCTAGTAGTTTTCCTTTGGGAGTTTTCTCTCAGCATTCAATGACTTTGAATTGCTCTTTTTCTCTTGTTTCTGTGTCGAGTCTGGGGGCATGTTTTCCTGGTAGTGTCTGATTGGTGTGATTTTTTTCTCAGCTTGTCTATTTGCCTTTATTTTTATGCACCTTTCTTGCTGTACGCGACTTTTGAACTCACAATTGCGTATATATGCGGGTTTCTCTTCCATTTCCGTGTATACACACGGGTTTATTGCAAACAGTCATGTATGTTCTTAGTGTTTCCTTTTAGAGGAATTTGAATGGTTGATGGGTGAATTTTGATGGTTGCTGAGTCTCTTTTGATACTGCCAGAGTCTGTATACACCTTTGTTTCTGACCAGAGACATTGTTTTTAGGGTAAATTTCTTTTTTAAGAATGTTCTTGTCATTGCATTTTCGATTTTATGTTTTGGGATTAGTGCATTAGACTTCTTTTACCTTAGTTATTTGCTTCAGTGGTGCTTGAGTGTGCTTGCAGAGTCTGGGGATTGTAAAATCATTCTTTTTCTTTTTATATCTCATTTTATTTCAAAAAATACAAAATATTTGCTTATCATCATGCATTGCATTTTGCATTTTGCATAGTACTTGCACTAGATTTGCTTTGGAGTATTAGTCAGGATTTCATATAGGAAAGCTTGCATTTATCATTTCAAGAAAATTATGCATTTCACGTAGTAGGATACCTTGCTTTCATGGAAACAATGCATTTGCATTGATTTTTAGGTGTGCATTTTACTTCATGTTGTGTCATAACACCATTAGTTGCATGGCCATATCCCTCTTTTGAGTAATAAAGCCAATTAAAATCAACGCTTAATTAAAATGAACTACACTATTTTATTTGATAGGGTTCACCAACAAGATTAGGTTTTAGGGTCTTGGAATAGTTCATTGTGAGTAAATTCTCCAAGACCACTAAACAACAACATGTATGTGTATGTCCAGGTGAGTGTGTGAAATTCCTTGGTATAACCAGTGTTTCTCAAGACCCTCCTCTCAAAAGGGAGTTAAGCACAAGGCAGTGTGAGTGGTTATTGATTGGGATGACCCCTAGTCATAACTGAGTAGCATCGAAGATATTTCCAGGATTGTATTCGTATCTGGGTGCCCTTTTGAGAGTTTTAGGCTTTGCTACCCTGCCCATACGGTCGATCCCGCCTGCGACTGTCTACTTGAGCATTGATTATATTGAGGAAAACTTAGTGGCCTTACATGATAGGATATCGAGGGGGTACTTTGAAGGGGTTATTCTGCAAATGTCCTGGCCAGGTTGGGGTCGGACAGCATAGTCGCTTTACGCATTGAAGCTGAGGGCCACAATAATTGGTTACGTACCTCAACTTGTTGTGTATGGGAGTCTCAAGCCTCTCCTAGGCGAGACATACCTGCTTCATTCAAGACCTCACTTATCCTACCCTTGATTGCTTGTATTTGGATTTAGATTTTATTGGTGATTGCTCTGTGCATGTTAGCTTGCCTAGGGTTTGCATAGATAGAGAGTCTTTTGTATTTTTTGAGTCATTGTGGATTCCAGTGCGGCTCCTCGCCATTCTAGTCATTTAGTAGGAATTCTGCCTTCTACATATCCTCCTCCTTGGGGAGTGAGAAATAGACAATCCAGGAAGACTACTGTGCACATTGATTCACACACCATGGGAGACCATATAGAAGGTATTCCTGAACCACCTTCTCCCATTCATGTGGAAGATGGGGAGTTTACTCCTAACTATGATCCTCACCCGACTTGACTAAGTTAGGTCCTATAATTTTTGAGATAGGAACCTTTCATGATAGACCTACTTACTCTAGGGTTGATTTCCCATTGACGCATCGCTGGTATGGAATGTCGAAGGATGATGAGACTCATTTTGAACCCGTGAGCACTAGTTATGGTAGTTATGGTATGTCTAGTTTTCCCACACATGATTTGGCATTCCATGTTGAGTTTGAGTTTGAGCTTAACACTATTCTTGGGGGCACTCTCATTCCTTACCATGCGGAGAGGTTTGGAAGCACTAGTCACATTGCACCTTCCATCCTGGTAGTGGAAGCTACATCACATATTCCTCCTAGGTCTAGGGTTAGTGATCCTATTAGGATACTATATCAGAGACAAGTGACTATAGGGAATAGTACGTACATAATTACACAGATCCCTTCGTCCTCTGTCCCTATTTCTTTGAATGTTCACCCTCCACCTCATTCACATTGTCCTTTGGGTTGAAACGTTGCTACAAGTTATGTCCATACTGCGGTTACTAGACCAGTTGTGTCTCAGCTTCATGCACTACCCATTGTTGTGGGAGGCCATGGTCATACTTCTAGAGGTCATATTCCTACTTTCAGAACATATGTTCCTATTTCCAAAATGTATATTCCTACTTACGGAGTGTCTCATGGGACATCTCATGCGATGACTTATGGACCTTATTATGGGATGCAGTATGGATAGGGTTCTTCACCTTATGGGTGTGGGTATCGACAACCTGCTTACTCACCAAATTACGGCTTTATAGCTTTGAATAGACAAGGTACACCACACTATGGTGCTTCCATGCCACCCTATACGAGTCAAATGGGAGGAGGGCACTATGGCCAAGTCCATGGTGGTTATGGTAATAAAACCTATGTGAATCAAAACTATCAGGGAGTGGTCCATCAACCTAATAATCCTAGGCTGTCTTTCCTCGCAACGCTGAATCTTCCTGACTTTTCAAGATTGACGAACGATCCTGTAGCTCATGACCCGGCTTGGCCGGCTGTCCCTACTAAGCTTCCCTCAGACATACCCAAGTTCGAGGGAAAACCAGGAGAGGATCTGAGCGAACATGTTACTACCTTTCACCTATGGTGCTCTTCGAATTCCTTACACCAGGACTCAATCCATTTAAGGCTATTTCAATACACCCTTATAGGGCCTGCTGTGAAATGGTATATAGAGATACCTAAGGGGGCATTCACTTTGTTCGATCACTGAGTGATGACTTTTCTTAACCACTTCCAGTTACGAGTGCGTTATAACATTGGTAATGAACTCTTGTCAACATTTCACCAGGATAAAGCCACACATATCTTGGATCATATCCAAGAGTGGCATAGATGGAAGAGGTTAATTAAAGCCTTTATACCACTGGAATTCCTCCTCAAATGGTTCCTTAAGTTGTTATTGCCGTATATAGCGAAGGGTGTTTCTACATCCGAAGTGAAAAATGAGGAACAAGCCATTTTTAGGGTGCAGGAACTGGATTTGATTTATGCTCAGTCTGGTTTGTTATATGAGATCATTCCTAATGCTCTATGTTCTAGTTTCAACCCCAAAGTTAAACCTAGACCACATACGAATGGCATTGTGGGTTGTGTGAGTGCTAAACCTATGGATTCGGTTGCAAAAAAAGTTAGTCAATTGTCAATCAACCAATCTACTTCATGACAATCCATGACTTCGTCTCAACCCTCCCAAACGACGAGTGTGCTTTTAGTACAATCGTCAGACCAGAAGGGTAACCAACAGCCCGGATGGAATAAAAATAAGGGTAAGAATAATCGTAAGGGTGGGAATAGGAATGAGAATGCTAATAATAATAACAAGAACGATAGTAATGCTAGGGGGGACAAGAAAGATAAATGTAAGGTTAAATTCTCTTGCAAGTTGTGTAAGGATGATCACCTCACTTACTTGTGCCCTCGTATCGATGAAGCCTCGAGATTCTTGGCACAGGGCCCAGCTATGCTGACTAACCCTTTACCTCACAATCAAAATATGAACTCGAGGACCCATGATCAGTTTGGTGGTGATCAAGATTCGCCAGAGGGTAGTGGTCATGGTTGCATTAACATGGTACATGCTGCAAATGTTGTGACCCATGCAAAGGACTATGGTTCGTCACAACCCAACCCAGGAAATGAATCTGATTTACTAGGGTCTCCTTTGTGTATTGAGAAACCTGTGGATAAACCTGAAGCTGCACCTCGCATTCCTAAGGGAGTTCTTAAGAGTTCAGGGCATAATCCTAATGCCTGAACTGCCTAGAACTATTCAGTTGTCGAGGATTTGGGCCACACTCCTTGTGCGATGTTTGCATTGGAAGTGCTTCAAAGTTTTCCTTCACAAAGGAAGGCTTTGATTTCTACCCTTGGTGTGAATGATGATGATTCTTCCTCTAGGATTAAATTTGAAACCGTAGGACTTCAGCCTCACTTGCCTTACTATGTGTCTCTTTTGATTCACGTAGAATGTCTTAACATGACCATCAAGTGCACTGTGATTTACGAAGGAGATGCCACTTCTATGATGTCCTTATCATGTTGGAAGGGTTTAGGTTCCCCCGAGCTATCTAAATTAGTGACCATGTTAACTGCATTCAACGGGATCCTTCCTTCCCTTAAGGTCCATTTGGGAGGGAATATTGTTGCGATAGAGGTCGAGGTGGTTGATGCACCCCTTTACTACAATCTCTTGCTAGGTAGGAATTGGATGTATAGTATGCAAGCCATAGCCTCTTCCTTATTTTTCATTGTATGATTTCCATTTAATGGGAAGATAGTCACGATTGATCAAACGTCATTCAAGAATCCATCAGTTACCGCATCTTCAGGAGCTTCGATCTCGATCGTTGAACACTCTCAGCTGGCAACTGGGAGTGTGGGTGTAGGCATGTATCCATCCCTCATGGGAAGTTTTAGTTGTCTTGCACTAATCCTTATGATAGGGTCTAGTTCCGGTGAGGCTTCAACATCTATGATATCGGTGTCTTTTCACACGAATCATATGGAAGATCCTTGGATTCTTCCTACACCAAGTACTCCAAGTGATCCCATCGTGACAGACGTGCCGTTTCCTACAACTATGGTAGCTTATCAAGCTAATCTTGAGTGTGTTGCAGAGCCCAGTCCTTCCTCTTCATGGATAGAGGAGGAGGACCCTTATGTGTTGCCAACATGGGAAGTGTAGTCTTCTCATGCGCATGAATACCTTAATAGTGTTTTCCCTTCATATGAAGCAATTATTGAGGCCATGTCGAGAGTTGAGCCACCATGGGAGGAACTCCATCCTAGATCTTACTTTCTTCCTGAGCTTGACCTCTTAGAGCGTGAGGACTTTAGGGCAGTTCTTAGTGAGAGAGTTGGTAGTCCTATGGTTCCATTAAGCTCTCCTGGTCTGATGGCTAATGGAAACATGGTAAACATATCTTCAACGATTCCTATCAATATCTCTCGCAATCCTAGCAGGATAGAGAATGTCTATATTGGGGCAGAATGTTCCCATGCTGAGATTCAAGAATATAGCAAGATGTTTAAAGAATTCCATGATATCTTTGCTTGGTCTTACAATGAAATGCCAGGTATCAACCCTCGTATTGTCGAACATGAGATTAAGACTTATCCCAACCCTAAGCCTATTCGACAACACTTGCGTGTGGTGAATCCTAGGAAAGCACCCGCGATTAAGGTAGAGATAGAGAAACTATTGAAAGCCGGTTTTATCCATCCCATTCCCTTGATGGAGTGGGTTTTAAACCCCGTTCTAGTGGATAAGAAGTAGGGAGCGATCTGCATATGTACTAATTTTCGTGATTTGAATCGTGCCTGTCCTAAGGACAATTTCATGACACCATTTATTGATCATATTTTGGATGAGTGTGCGAGTAGCGAGGTTTTTTCCTTTATGGATGACTTTTCTGGATATAATCAGATACAAATTAAACCCGAGGACCAACATAATACTGCATTTATTTTTCCTTGGGGAACTTTTGCATACTGGAAAATGCCTTTTGTCCTTAAGAACGCCGGAGCTACTTTTTAGCGGGAAATGACCTTGATCTTCCACGATCTCAAGTCGATTATTGAGGTATTTTTGGATGACCTTGCTGCTCATTCTTGTATGAGAATGCATCATTCCTATCACTTGATATTGGTGTTTGAAAGATGCCACCATTATTTGGTTAGGTTAAATCCTCACAAGTGCATCTTTTGTGTGAAGTGAGGTCGCTTGTTAGGATTCATAGTTTCTAAAGAGGGTATAAGAGTCGACCCTTTGAAGTTTGAGGCAATACTTTAGTTGTCTACCCCAAAAAATACTCATCATCTTCAATGTTTGCAAGGCATGGCAAAATTCTTACAGAGATTTGTTGTCAATTTTTCCAATTTGACTAGAGGCTTCATGTGTCTTTTGAAGAAGGACACCACCTTTTATTGAGATGAGAAAGCCCAAGAGTCCTTTGATGCACTCAAGAGATCCCTAGCATCGGCCCCAGTGATTAGTCCCCCATACTATAGCCGTGATTTTCTACTTTATGTGGCTGCATCCATGGAGACAATTGGTATGGTTTTGGTTCAATAGGATGAGGAGCTCTGAGATCATGTCATATACTATCTGATCTAGAACCTTATTGACCCAGAGATTTGTTATTCTCATGCTGAGAAGCTTGCTTTAGCCACTGTACATGCGGTTCAATGGCTAAGACATTATATTCTCCTTCGCCAGACCTTGGTTGTAGCCCATGTCAATCCATTTCAATTCGTCCTCACTCGAAGGATGATTGGGGGAAAATATAATAAATGGATTTTCATCCTGCAAGAATTCGATCTCGAGTTTGTTTCAGCAAAGTTGAAGAAATCGTTAATTTTTGCAGAGCTTATATCGGATTTCCCAAGTGATGCCAAGGAGTTGGTTTTTGAAGATACATTTTTCCATGAACACATCTTCTTAATCTCAACTTTAGACCCATGGTATGGAGATATAATTATATATTTACAAACATTGAAAGTCCCTACTCACCTCTCATGAGATGAACGACAACGATTACGTCACGTGTCTAGGAATTACCTCATAGTGGATAACACTTTGTACCGTTGTGGGGTAGATTCCATTTTACAATGTTTTTTAACTCATGAAGAGGCTGAGGCATCACTGAATGATTTCCATAGAGGGGCATGTGGTGGTCATTTATCTAGGCTTTCTACAACCCAAAAAATATTAAGAGCGGGTTATTTCTGGCCGTCGATCTTTAAGGATTGTATAGATGCAGTCAAGAGGTGCCACCCTTGCTAGGTGTTTGCACGTAATATGTGCTCAAAACCTACCTGTTACATTCCATCATTACTGCTGGTCCCTTCACTAAGTGGGGGCTTGATTCTATGGATTGCAACCCAGCTTCAGTTGGGGGGCATAATCATATCATAGTGGCTATTGATTACTTAACGAAATGGGATGAGGCTATGCCTATAGTTAAATCCGATGGTGAGACAACCGTGCACTTCGTATTCAACCAAATTATTATTCATTTTTGAATTCCAAAAGAGCTTGTCACTGACCATGGCTCGCACTTTCAAAATTGTATGATGGAAGAGTTGGCATCAAAGTTAGGGTACAAACAAGAGAATTCCTCCTCTTACTACCCTCAAGCGAATGGACAGGTAGAAGCAGTGAATAAATCACTCAAATCCATTCTCCAATAAACCATCACACAGAGAAAGAATAATTGGCATATCATGTTATATCGTTCTTTGTGGGCGTATAGAACCGCTGTTAAGACTGCCGCGGGTTTTTCTCCATATCAACTTGTACATGGAGTGGACTCGATATTGCTGGTTGAATGCAAGATTCCTTCTATGAAGCTATCCGTAGAACTCTTACCAGACACTTCACCATTGGAGGAGCATTTGGTCCACCTTGAGCAACTTGATGAGCAGCATCGAGATGCCTTGGTGGCTCTAGAAGTAAATAAACGTCGCATAAAGGTCCAGTACAATAAGTCTGTTCGTCCAAGGAGGTTTAGTGAGGGAGAATTGGTCCTTTTGTGGGATCAATCAAAAGAACCCTTTGGGGTAGGAAAGTTTCACCCCATGTGGCGTGGTCCTTACGTCATCAAACGTGTGTTAGAGAAGGGCGCTTATGAGTTAGTGGATTATGAGGGAACGGCCTTGGCGGAGCCCAGAAATGGGCTCTATCTCAAGAAGTACTATGCATGATTTTTAGGAAAGGTTGGTTATTGTATATTATTGTACAGTTTTGCATAGTTAGGTATTTTTCTTATAGTGATCAGTTTTGTGATTAGTTTTTGTTTCTTTTCGTATATGTCAATGGAATCTTCCACCTACATAGGATTCACAGATGGTGCGAGCCGTCACACTCAACACTCATCCTCTACTACTTGGGTAATTTATACTCCTATGGGTCAGGTATTGTCTTCAGGAGGTGTATGTCTACGGCCATCTTCAAACAATGTTGCTGAATATAGTGCTGTTATAGAGCTTCTACGGGATGCCATTTCACATGGAGTTCTCTCTCTTGAGGTGCGTCTTGATTCGGAGTTAGTAGTGTCACAGCTTAATGGTTTGTACCATGTTAGAGATCCGATGTTATTAAGAATATTATTACATGTGAGATTATTAGAATGGCAATTTGACAATATAACATACATACACATTCCAAGAATTCATAATCAAGTTGCTGACTCATATGCTAGCTACGTGTTAGATTGGCATTTGTTTCATACAAAATAAATTCATCACAAACACAAATTTTTACACATGTAAGTAAATAAACCAATCACCATAAAAATTTTATATAACATCCAAAATGTGGTAATACATAGTGTCATGATACAAAAATGGGGCTCTCTAGCCACCAAAATATAATACATGGCAATTAAAAATGTATAACTCCGAGGTATCTAAGCCTGTGGAGGAGGAGGGGGGTTGTGATCATGGAAGGTCACTATGGCTCTAGCTAGCGATTGGAATAATCACACCCATGCTCTTGGTACACCCACCACCTAGCACCGCATAGCCTCAGGCAAGTCCTCGACTTGCGCCATGGGAACTCTATGTGTCAGCCTCACAAAGTTGGTATGAATGCTCTGGAGTGTTCGCTCCACCTCCGCACCCATGATATCATCTCCTCTTCCCCTCCGTCTATGATGAGGAAAGCCTTCAGGCCACCGTGGTCCCACATATGCATGCATATGGTAGATGTTACTATGTATTGTCACCCAAAAACATGTCTTTTGATTCCGTATAATCAGAAAACACAAAAAAATTAAATAACTCAAAATTTAAAGAGAGGGTCAAGATTCATTACCTATGTCACCATATGCCGATCCTGGTGGTAGCGGCATGTCCATGTCCCCCTGAAAACCAATCCCTACATAAGGGTAGTCATCGATGGCAACTATCTGTCATCACCACCATGGAAAGAACTCAGCTGGATAGGGGTTGGACACCCTACCTCCCCCCAGTCTCCACATCGCAACCTCCCAATGCCGTTGGGCTGGATCTCGAACCTCGTGAAGAGGAACGTCAACTTTGGGTCTCAATCCTGGAACACGCTCGAAGAAAAACATGCTTAGTATGCTGCTGAAACTAAAGTTCTGCACTCTACCCATTTTACACTCACTGAGCTGATGTTTCATGCTGCTCAGTAGTGTAGTGCTCCAGACATAGACCGTGGGTATCATGCACTCCACTGCATAGAACATCAGAGGCCGCGAGGCCTGGTGGAGTAAATCCAAGCCTGCTATCTTGCCCAATGTCAGTAGGATGGCCTTTAGGCCCAGCACCTATATAGAGTTGGTTGGGCTCTGACTCCCCAACTTTTCCATGTCCGGATAGCAGTACACCACAACGTACTCATCTATAGTCAAGCCACCTCCGGGCCCACCACGAGAACGAAGATTCACTACTTCCCCCTGTTGGGAAAGTCTAGTAATAAATTATATGTCCTCCACCTCTATGGTGAGGGATATCCCATCTATCTGGAAGGACTCAGAGTCTAGATCCCAGTAATCCACCAACATCTACAAGAGTCTTGGTTTTGCCCTCAAGCCACCAAGACACCAAAAATTGTAGAGCCCACATGCACATAGCACTTGTTAATCCATTATATCGGCCCTTATTGCCTCCTCTACATCACCATGTTCATGTTCTCTCCATTCTAGGACCATCCTGCACAAAAAATTGAAAGTTTTCCCATTAGATTACTTTAAAAACCTCATGTGCGGACGTATATGCGGATGTTTTCCAAACAACCGTGTATGTACGTGACTGTGAGACCATTTTCCATGTATATCCAGTCCTATATGTAGAAAAACCCTTGATTTCCATGTGGGCTGCAACACCCTTTTTAGATTGGCCTAGAAACCTCAAATGACCATGGAAATTGATAAAAATTGCATCAAATTGGAAGAGAAGAGCATGGGTAAGTACCTGGAAGAAACGATAGTGGATTCCACTGACTAGATCTCCTGGAATTCACTGTTGAAAATCTGAGCTCAATTGGGTAAAAATTTCAAATGTTTTATAATGTTTTGAATTTTTTACTATTTATAGAAATTTTTCAAAATTTTGAAAATTTTTACCCCCTTTCCTATAGTTTGGACCATTTCTAATCATTTTGGACCATTTTTTACCTAATTCATGATGTAGGAGACCTTTTTGAGTGTTGTTTCAGCCATTGGATTGACCCATTCATGTTGATCTCAGGTATCATGTCTAAACTAGCATATAGGTTAGGTTTCATCACCGTTTTCATTTTGCATGACCTTGTGACCATTTCATCATATCCCTAGGTACGAACCCACTCTATTATGTCACAGAACCTTCTTGTTGTTTTAGAAGTGGCATGGTATGAGTGGTAGAGCTTGAACTTACATGGGTACCCTAGTTAGTGCCTTATCTACATTTGGTGCCCATGCTGATGTTTTGTCCTTTAGAGTGTGGGAGTCTGTTGTATAGTACTACCATGACATTTCACAAGAGCCTCATACTCCTCTTGATCTTTTGTTGGCCTATTTCCCTCATGAATCCCGTATGTCAAGTTGTAATTGCATTATCATGATATTTTCCTGCCTTATTGAGATTTATGCTAGCTTCCCTGACATTGTGTTTTAGACATATAGCCCGAGCTTGTCTCATGTCTAGCCATGCAGAGACATTTTATATATCCTTTGCAGCTTGATTCCCTTTTTACCGGTAGGGGATTTTCCCCGAGTGTCGATATCCTACACATGTTTCTTTGCATTGAGCATAGCTTCCACTGCTTGGAACTAGTTTGTTTTCCCCTATGACACTCGTCTCCTACTATTCTGTAACTATAAAGAAGTTTTATTCTTTTTGAAGCTTTTTAAATATTTGAAAAAGTCCAAAAAAAAAAAATCAAAAAACCAAAAAGCTGGACAAGGAAAGATGTTATCTTTGGTAGTTGTCAAGTCGTGTCACCTTCGAATAGAGCACTATATATCACATCCATTGGTTGCATTTATAGTTTGAATTTAGGAGATGTACTCGTTGATCTGAGTTTATCTCCACCGACTGGTTAAGCTTCCAATCCCCATGGAGCCTCTGTTGATGCCTCCTCTGTCGTAGAGATGTCCGAGTTTGTATATTGAGTCTATGCTGCCTTTATTTAGTCAACATTCACTGTTATGCTATTGCTCGAAGGAAGTTGAAACCTGAGTCGTCCATTCCTCAGTTATCTTGACTTTGCATGTCGGCCATTCCCAATACAGTTACTAGTTCGTGCACCTTATGATCGAGTCCTTCCACATTATACAGCTTTGCTGAGTACCTTGTGTTGGATGATGGGATATGCCTTAATGCCATACTTCCAGCAGATTTCATCCCATCAACTTCAGATCATTTATTCCGGTATTGGAATCTAGAGTCATTTTGAGTGCTTTGAGACTTGCAGTCATCAGTGGTAGGTTCTCTCGCCATCGATAGTCTTTGGGAATAAATCAATGTCCCCTGATCGATAGATCCTCTCAAGTGTTCAACCTCAACACATTTATTCACATTTGTTAGTTTGCACTCTAGTACCTTGATTCCCATTTTCATTATCGGTGGGTGATCTCATGTCTGTTAACAGTATACATCAATGACTGGTAATCAAATGATGGACTACTATGTTCTACCTCGACACCTGTATTCACATAGTAGGACATGTACTCGTAGAGGTTTGTGTAGAATACCTTCTAGATTGGTGGCATCTCTTATATGCTACCTCCTTGATCATGCCAGTGCTCATGATATTTTAGCTCTCGTGACTTGATTCCAGTATATGTCAGACATTTCCAGCCATTATGGAGATCTTGATCCATTATATATCTTCAACCATTATGGAGATCATGGTCCTTTGTATATATTCATCATGGAGATTCTGATTTATGTATATTGTACATGGCAATGACCAGTTATGTGATATCTTGTATCATGCCTATTCATGGCCATTGTACTCTTATGTATCCATGACTGCTATATTTATTTGTAGTATGTGCAGAGTTGTATCATTGTACTATGCTGATTGGGTGGTTGGTCTTCAATTTGGGATCCTTCATCACTCCACTTTTCGGATGGAATTATAATATATTTTGGCCATTGTATGACCCCTCTAACCTCACACATTAGGGGGCATCTGTTATAGCTGATTTTACCACTCTAGGTGAATCACACTTGTATGGCCTTCCCCTGTCCCTTTGCAGATTGCTTAGACCCCTTGGACCATTTTTTGTCCTTTGATGTTTCCTTGACCATCCCTTAAAACATGTGAAAATTAATACATGCGACATTTAAACCCTTAATCGCGTATATATGCGGGTTTGACCCCTAAAACCACGTACATTGGGATGTGTGCATAATCCAAATCCTTTTGGAGTTTTCCTTGACATGGATTTGACTCACTTGACTCCTGGCCTTCCATATGCCTTGAGATCGCTCAGATTTGACCTTTCATTACCCCTTTGAAAAACATTATAAGGTACTCTTTGGTACATTGAAGGCATATGAGAGAATTGAGAGCAAAGAAACTATAGTCCATTGTTTCTGAAACTTGTGCCTGAGTCTGCATCCCTTTGTCCCTTGGAGCACTATTGTGTTCTTCCCAAGCTTTCCTTTTGCTTGTGAGCTTACTATCGAGAGATGGAGGATTGAGGTGGTGGAGGGCCAAGTGGGGGATTTAGTTTCTCCGATTCGTAGACGTGCCGACAGAGGTTGTATCCATTGTAATCTCTGATTTTATATTAATAGAAATATCTTTTCCTATCTAATAATGTATGTTTGGATGAATATTTTATCCATGGATGTTTTCAAATGTTTATACATTGTTGATTATATATGCTAGAATAGAACTAACACCAATATATATAGTATGCGTGTATTGTTTACTTGTTGTTGAGGAATTAATCTATCAATTCAAGCTGAAGTTGGAAATCTCAATGGGGATCTACTTCAACTGTCCGAAATAAGGTATGAGGACTAATCCTTTAGTGTTAGATATTTAATTTCTATTGCATATTGGAAAGGATTGATTTTTGGAGTCAAGCTATCTGTTGTGGTACCCCAAGCCATAGGAATTTATCTCTGTAATATTGTTGTTGCTAGCAGGACCAATACAAACCACTCTTGAACTAATCAAGTCATGAGACAGGGAATACATAACCCAAGTAGCTGAATCTAGGTTCAGGGTATGATGAAAAGCACCATCAACGAAGCCGTAAAAATCCATCTGATCTGCATAACTAAAACATGGTATAAACTGTTTGGACACTAAACTCAACACCATATTGAAAATATCAAACACATTAAAATTCAACACTATTCATATATACAAAATACCATACAAAATGATTTAAGCATAGTACCTCTTCAGGTACAACCCATTGCGAGGTTTCCTGAAGGGTATCTCGTCTTAACCCACGACCTCGTAAGCCCCTTTCTCTAAAAATTTTCTAATGATAAAGGGACCATACCACATTGACTCAAACTTCCCTTTACCTAGTTTATCATGTCTCTAATCGTAGGTCAAAAATAGGTCACCTTCATTGAAAACATGAGGATGAATAGATTTATCATACTGTGCCTTGACACGTTTCTTATGTGCCCATTATCTAAGGCAACATCTCTTCTAGTTTCGTCAAGATTAGTGAGGTATAGAAATATTTCTTCCTCGGTAGAAGTGTTTGAAAGAATTTTTACCGCAAGTTTCACTGACGAAATCTGGCATTGGATGGGAAGGATAGATTCTAGTCTGTAAACTAACTGGAAAGGTGTGAAACTACTCATTGTTTTTACTGAAGTCCTGTAAGCCGAAAGAGCAGAAAAGAGAGTCAGGTGCCAGTTGGATTTATGATCTCCAACCATATTTCACAAAATAGCTTTTAAAAATTTGTTAATGGGCTCGACTTGACAATTAGCTTGTGGATAATAAGGAGTTGAGTTTTCATGGCAAAAACACAGCTTAGCACTTAACTCAGTCATCATCTGATTCTGGAAATACGATCCATTGTTAGTGACTATAGACTGTGGGACTCCAAACCTAGCTATTACATGATTGAATAAGAAGAGGGTGGTAGTATTACCATCCTCCACATACGTAGGAATATCCTCAACCCATTTCTTGAAATAATCAATGACTACGATGATGTAACCATGCCCCCCCGATTATGTAGGCTTACAATGCATAAAGTTAATACCCCATTTGGAAAAAGTCCAACCATAATGCCAGGGTGTAAAGGAGCAGTGTGGCTGTGCCTTTTTGGATAGAAATGTTGGTAGGGTGGGCATTTCTTAACAGCCTCATGACAATATTTGAAGATTGAAGGCTAGAAATAGCCAGCACAAAGGATTGTTTGGGCTGTAGCCATCCTAGAAAGATGACCGCCATAGGCTCCAGAGTGGTAATAATTAAGGACTTATTCAACCTCTTCATGTGTAAGGCATTGTCGAAGAATGGAATCGATACCACGTCTATACAATGTATCATTTAAGATGAGGTAGTATTTCACATGGTGATGGATATGGGGACGATCATCACAGGATATATTGGGATGAAATATTTGAGTTTGGAGATAAATGATTAAATATCCATGCCATGGGTTGGTTGTGCTTATCAAGAATAGGAATTCATATGGAAATGAATCACTGGGCTCGATATCCATCAAAGCATAGGGAAGGTCACACATAAGCTCTGCAAAGACCAAGTATTTTTTTGAAGTGTCCTTGGAAAACTCAAGGTCGAATTCCTGTAGGATGAAAATCCAATGAGAATATTTTCCCCCTAGCACCTAACAAGTCAAGATATAGTACATAGTGTTTTGGTCTGCAAGTACCATGGTAGGGCAAGACAAGATGTAAAGATGAAATTTCTGAACAACAATGATCGTACCCAATTCTAACTTCTCCATAGGAGAGTATCAGGTTTCAGAGTCAATGAGATTCTTACTGGCATAATATATCATGTGTTCCTGGTCGTTAGGATCTTCTTGCACTAAAGACATTCCAATGGTAGTAGTGGAGGAAACACCATACAAGAGAAATTAATTTGAATAATATGAGGGATATCACAGGTGAATGAGTTAGAGCATTCTTGAGATTATCAAAGGCTCACTGGGCTTGGTCATCCCAGAAGAATGGAGTTTCCTTCTTCAGGAGATGCATATAACCATGCGTTTTCTCGGTGAAATTGTAAATGAAACAGTGAAGAAATTTTTCCTTCCCTTGCAAACTATGGAGCTCAACAATGTTTATTGGGGCATGGAGGTCCAATATAGCATCAATATTTAGTGGATCAATTCGTATTCCATCCATAGAAACTACAAATCCAAGAAGATGTAATGTTTCAACGCAAAAAATACATTTGTGTGGATTAACCCATATGTTATAATGATTACATCTCAGGAAAATGTCCCTAAGATTCCCAGGGTTGTGTTCCTGTTGCTATGAATGAGCTGGGAGATCATCAAGGTACGGCTCCACAATGTTCTTAATATCGTGAAATGCATAGGACATGGCACGCTGGAATGTAGCTCCGATGTTCTTGATGCCAAAAGGTAAATTCCTATAGGAAAAGGTTCCCCATGAGCATATAAATTTTATTTTGTGTTGATCGGAGGGAAATATCTCAATCTGATTGTAGCCAGAAAATCCATCCATAAATGAGAAGATGAAACTTCCATCATAGTTGTCGATAATCTGATCAATATGCAGAGTAGGAAAATTGTCTTTAGGATAATCTTTTTTCAAGTCTCGAAAATCGATATAGACTCTAACGGTGCCTTGATTTTTATTCATAGGGACAATGTTAGATACCCATTCCGCTAGGGGTGCAGGATAAATAAAACCTACCTTCAGAGGTTTTTCTACTTCACCTTTAATAGCCACAACCTTCTGGGGATGGACTTGACATAATTTCTTCCTAATAGGTTTGGCTGCTGGATAGGTTTTAATTTCATGAACCACAATAGACGGGTCTATCCCAGGAATTTTTTCATAAGTATAAGCAAAAATATCTTGTAATTCCTTGAATAATTCCCTATATGCTTTAGTTTCTTCCATTGAGCATTTATTCCCTAGATGAACATGCTGAATGGTTCTAGGCTTGACTGATATGTCAATCAGAGTTGTTTTAGTAATGTTGCATAGATTTCCTTTGGATTTAGTATTTTGCAACAATACAGGTGTTTGCGGATGGGTGACAATATCAGTACTAATAAGTGATTCAAAGTCAAAACCCACCGAAGTTGCATTGGGAAGAAAATAATATCAGTGATGATGAT
Source organism: Pseudotsuga menziesii (assembly GCA_001517045.1). Lineage (NCBI taxonomy): Eukaryota > Viridiplantae > Streptophyta > Pinopsida > Pinales > Pinaceae > Pseudotsuga > Pseudotsuga menziesii. The sequence continues at coordinate 497,894 of LPNX010351448.1, read as the reverse complement.
CTTTTGATAGGAGTTCATTCTCACTCATGATCTCCATGATCGACTCATCCAAAGGAAAACGTCTATGTGAGATAATCTAGAGTGAGAAGAGAGGGTTCTAAACAATAAGGTAGGTGGTAAGGATCTGAATCCATTATATGAAGGTCATCAATATGGTCATCAAAAATAGATTGGAAAGCATCATACATTGCTTCATACAGGCCAAGGGAGGATGACTCAATAACTTATTTTCCCTTGGTGCTATATCTAGTTGTGGAATTCATATTCACTGTCGCCACTTCTGTACTAGGAGGGGCTGACAAAAACACATCCATAAGGGTGGAGTCTTTCAGTATACCTACCCCAATTGACTAATAACGAGGAGGGGACTGACCTAACATAGGGATTTTATTTGTCGTAGGGGTAGTAACATCCAATGTACAATAGTCAAGTTGATCAATAGTCACAATATTTCCCAAATGTGGAAATTGGAGAGTCCTAAATACTGTCAAAGTGACAACGGTCATAGCATAAAACCAATTTCTCCCCAATAGAAGATTGTAACCTAATGGCGCATCAACCACTTCCACCTGAATGGAAACAATATTTCCCCCAAGATCGACTGAAATTCATGGCAATAGAACATGGGGATGGAAACCTTGTCCATCAAAATATTTTAAGGTGGTAGCAAACTTTGTAATGGCTCTCCAACATGCTATAGACAAGTTTGAGGTTGAAGATCCTTCATCCAGGACAGTCCGATTAAAATTTCTCCCAACTACTCTAGAGGAAATCTAAAATGCGAGTTGGTGAGGTAATTTGGATTTATATTTCTCTACATTGAAATGAACCAAATTGGTATTGTATAGGTCTAATACCCCCAAATCTATTAGCAGGTTTTTACACTACGTTGGAAAACTTCGGAGTACCTCAAGTGTAGACATTGCGCAAGGTGCCTTAGTTAGATCTTAAACAACATTATAGAATTGTGCAGCTTGAGAATTGGGATTGAAAACAAACTTATTGAGGGTAGCCTTAGGTGGTTGTAAAATGAAATCAATATTAGGTTTTTTATCATGAGAGGACCATTAGACGAAGATGAAGGAGAACTAGTAGAATGCACTTTCTCAGAAGAAGGATTCTCATTCTTCTTCTCTACTGGCTTGTCATATGAATGAAAATGAGTATTCAAATTCATGGTCTTAGAAGAAATCATTCTAATTTATTCTTTGGAATTGGAGGTCCCCTAATTAGACATGTGGTCTATCAGTTGTTGTTGGGATGGGAAAGGATTGATGAGCACTACTGGTGTGGGGTTACTCTTCACAAATTTATTAATCTCGTCACGATGAGGAAATTCTTTTCTGAAGTGATATTCTCCACAAAATAAGTATGGATATTTGGGTTTCCTCTTCCCCTTATTGTTCTCATTGGGCATCGGTTTAGGATTCTTGTGTTGGTTTCTAGGTTTATTGTTTTTACCTTTTCCCTTTTTCTTATTGTCTGATTTCTGCAAACTTTGGATAGCATTCACCTTGAAAAAAATCATAGAATTCGAAGGAGAAGTAGTAGAATCATTTGGTTGCTTGGAAGGTTTTGTTGTCAATGAGGGATGTATTAAAGCAACAAACCCATAAACAAGAGTTTATGCTGGTGGTTTAGCAGGATCTGTGCTGGGACAAGGAGCTTGAGGAATTAAGTCATACAGCATTTTGGATTGGGAATATACCAAATCTAGATACTTAGCATGACTGATAGCATTCTCTTTGGTAACAACACCACCCATAGCCACATCTCAGGCAATAGGAGGTAAAAATGAATTTGTCAACCAATCAGCTAAAATTTGGTCTGGGATGGGAGCTTTAATAAGTTGTCTCTGCCTTCTCCACTCATGGACATGATCCGATATGTGTGTGGAGGTATTCTGACAGAGTGAAGTTAAAATATCCATACCCATTTCATAACGACTGGGTAGCTAAAAATGTGTAAGGAAAACAGTTTCTAGAGAGCTAAAATCCACAAATGAATGTTGTGGAAGTTCAATGTACCACTTCGTAGCCGTGTTGATCAATGTGCGCTGGAAGAGCCTTAAATGAACAAAATCATCCATCAAGGAGTTCGAGGAGCACCATAGATGGAAGGTCATAACATGGTTCTTGGGATCATCAAACTTTGGAATTTCTGATGGAAATTTTACTGGAATTGTGGGCCATGAAAGGTTATGTTGAATGGGATCATTTATCAACTTGTACAAATCAGGTAAGTCCAAAGTTTCCAATAAAGGTAATTATCGATTAGGTTCCACATACTGGTTGTAATGATAAGGGATATGTGTACCAGTAGGACCATACGCTGACTAGTATATGGGTTGTTTATTTGGTTGATGGGTTGATGATCCTCCCAAAGATCCTCTCAAAAGGGGTGGGCCTACAGGAGGTGGGCCTGCAGTGGTTGGGCCTCTAGGTGGTGTTGCTCCAGGTGTTGGTCCTCCAGAAGGTGGAGCTCTAGGCGATGGACCCCCAAAAGTTGGATGTCCAGGAAGTGGACCCCCAAAAGGTTGGCCCCCGGGAAGTGGTCCTCCAGAAGATAGGCCTCCAGGTGGTGGCTCTCTGGGAGGTGGTCATCTATAAGGCGAACCTCCACTAGGTGGGCCTCCTCCTAGTGGACCTCCAAAGGTTAGGACACCATAAGGAGGCCCTCTAGCACCTCCAATAGTAACCGTATGCATTCCTCCCATTGCTGGCATGTAGGACCAATTAGGTTTCCCCCATGGTGTAAACATGTTTCTAGGGTAAGGGATTCCAGAATACATAGTTCCCATAGATGTAGGTTGATAATTCGTGTTTACTATAGGTAATTCATTTTCTAGGTAACCATAACCCAAAGAATGTTAATTTACTATACGTTGTACCCCTAAGGGTTGGCCTGAACTTGATGGAGGGTTTAACATATTGGTGTGGGTAGGAGGAACATACACTATGGATTTCCCTGTAGTATAGGTATGCCTAGTACTAGTAACAACAGCACTAACTAATAATGTAGGTCATGCTGGGAGTTTCCCCCTGGCGTTAGAAGGTACCAATACCACTTGAGTTGAGGGTTTCCCCCTGGATGTAGAGGATATGGTAGGACTAGAAACAGAACTAGGATTTAAAACTGTAGGGTTGGAGGTTTGACCCAGATTATGAGGAGACATACCACATGATGGAACATCATCAGCAAGTGGACTATATCCAGAAGGCCATGGATCTAAACGACAGGTTAAAAGAACTGACATAGGTTCTTTATGAGGTATAGGGGTATCCATAACCTTTTCCATCCTCTATTGAAAATTATGAGCACGATTATACGATGCTTGAATTCTCCTATATGCATCCTCATTTAGAGGAGGGTTTTCAAAAGAAAGTCTAGTAATCCCAAACAAGGAAATGTATTAACCCATAGAAGTTCTCCAAAAAGGAGCATCAGGGCCATACTCAGTTTTATCAATACCATCATTTCGACCTTCCATCATAAAATGAAAGGAAGTGTCAGCCATAGGAGATTGTTGGACCAAGGGAGTAACATAAGAAGCGAATTGATCTCCACTTCCTACAACTGGATTTTCTCCCACATAGGATTCAGTTGTTGATCATTGGTCTGTAGCTTCCATTGGGCCTTCCCCTATTGCAGGAGGAAAGTTGGGTGGTAAGCCCTAGTTTCTTCTAGGTCATATAAACTAAAACTCAGCCAGATTATAAAATTCACTAAAACCTAACCTAGGTGTTAGCACTCCAGGAAACTCTTCTAGGTTGCATCTCGAAGATGCCTGGTAACTTAATTATTTTCTCAATGATAGTTTTTCATTAATGATAGTAATATGACTAAATCTATGTTAGTTTTTCATCATATACGCTAGCATTATGATCTTAGGATCTTTTCACTGAGAGAATAACAAGCATAGCAATAAAACATAAGCACATCACAAGATACAAGAGACACAAAGAGTTTTCCTCGGGGAAACCATAAAGGAGAAAATCCCACAACTTCCTCAGAGATAGAATCAGCACCAAAACAGTAAAAGCCCCAAAACAGTAAGATTCACTACCGACAACAGTAGTCTTCTTCTTGTCTAGTCCCAGTGTATTTCCTTCCTCACTAATGCGCCACACTTGAGTGAGTGAGTGATGTGTGTTGCAAGTGATAAATAGAGAGGCTCTAACTCTCTATTTATATTCTTCTCTTCACTTGAAGTGCACTCCAACATGTCGGCCTCACTTAACAATTACTTACTAGAGTCGACATCTCTAGGAGTGTCTAATAACCCTAGTGCCCCACCACTTCTGGGGACTTTGCCTCCTCCGACCAATAGGAGGGTAACACAATGGCGGGGACTATTGCCCCGACTTACAATGAATCACCTAGGTTCGACTTCACTAGGATAGTATAATAACCCAAGGGCCCCACAACTATGGGGACTTTAACCCTTGACGAATAGGAGGGTTACCCACAATGACTTGACATGACTTTCTCATTATAGAAACTTCCCGGAATAAAAATCGGGGTATGACATGACTCAAATACATTACAATACATCCTGGAATGAACATCGGGTTACAATAGATAAGAAATACAAGTGAATACATTCTGAAGTTACAATTACATCAACAATCAAACCTCACTAACTCAAGACATGCATAAACACAACCAGATTTACAAGACTTTTAACAATCACTATTCATAGAGTTGTATATAAATGAATGCATGAAGAACACTTAATTTACTAGCAAAAACATACACACAAAGTATATATGAATGGCTAGATAAACCAGGTAAAGTACTTGCAAATTCTAGTTTATGGATGTATTGACAAGTTGACAGTTATCAAACATCACACAAACATAATTAATATGAATTTGACATTCAGGTGCAAGTATAGAATAAACAAGAAGATGAAAATATGAACAAGTAATGGAAAAAGAATCCTGTATTACTGATATAAAAATGAGAATCTTGAGCTTAAAATATGTGAAAAAGTCTCTAAAGTTGAACCAGTAATACAAGCTTCTTTTGCCATTACTTGTTCATATTTTCATGTTCTTGTCTATTCTATACTTGCACCTGAATGTCAAATTCATGTTAATCATGTTTGTCTGATGTTTAATAACTGTCAACTTGTCAATATATCCATAAAATATAATTTGCAAGTACTTTACTTGGTTTATCTTCCCATTCATAAATACTTTGTGTGTATGTTTCTGCTAATAAATTAAGTGTTCTTCGTACATTCATTTATCTATAACTCTCTGAACAGTGATAGTTAAAATCCTTGTAAATATGGTTTTTTTTATGCATGTCTTGAGTGAGTGAGGTTTGATTTAGTCATTTGAATTAATCTATTTGAGTACATTGAGAAAATAATTAAGTTACCAGGCATCTTCAAGCTGCAACCTAGAAGAGTTTCCTGGAGTGCTAACAAATTGGCATTGTTTTCGGGGAGAAGATATTGAAGCTCAGCTTCCCTAGGAGATGACATAGATCCAAATTTAATGATAGAAAAACTGTGGACATTATCCTAGTTGTAATCATCTATATGGAAACTCCATTGGAATAAGGTGGCTTCGAGAAGACCAATTACCAAAACAAATCCTCAAAGGCCACCAGTGACACCTGTTTAAGATCCTGAATAGATTATAAGAAAAGGAAGAGCTTCACAAAGACAGAATTCCAGATCTACAAGGGGAGTTACATCAGTTACTTCTATATGTACTTCTTCTGTTGTATCAAATAGGTCTCCCTTTAAATCTTCTTCTACTGAAGCATCTAGTTCTCAGAAAATTATAAGGGAATCAGAAAATTTGAAAGTTGAGCAATCTTCAAACACTTATACTTTTGTATATCTGATTCCTGGCAACTCGACTAGGGTAAATGTACCACCTATACCTCCTTAGCTACCACCCACACCAAAAACATCTTCTTCTACCCCTTCCATACCCACATCCAATATGGTTGTCCCTCTGACTAAGATGGAAAAGATCATCGTTTCTAGATATGGTCCTCTAAATTTGCCTAACCCCCTTTCTGTTATTCCTATAGGAGATTATCTAAAATATATGCATAAGTTTACTTGGGAGGGATATTTTACAACTGAAGAACATTTAGAGGCATTCTACAGTTATGCTGAGAATATAAACATTGAACAATAGGATGTGTGGACTAGGGTTTTTGTGCATATCTTAGATGGTTAGGCTAGGAAATGGTTCAAAGAGTTACCTGTTTCATCAGTAGCTAACATTGAAGCTCTAGATGACATATTTTTGAATCATTGGGGAGAAATAAGAGACCACCTTTACTATATCACAAAATTTAGCAATTTGAGGAGAGAAAATGGCAAGTCTGTTTCAAATTTCACAAAGAGATTTAACAAAATGTTCAGCAAAATCTATACTAAGATCAAACCTACAGAGACTTCAGCCAAAATCACTTATGCAAATGCTTTTGATTCTGAGTTCTATCTACTTCTCAAAGAAAGAAGATATTTTTTTTTATCACTCATGCAATATGTTGCTCTTGAAGTTGAGTCTAATATTGTTGCATCTCATCAACTTAAGGGAAAAGTGGACAAGAAGAAGCAATATTCAGATCCTTCATGTCCTTCTTCATCAGAGACTAAAATGGAAAAAATGGCTAAGATGTTGGACAGCTTAACAACTGAAATGTCTAAACTTAAATATCGAGGTCAACTACCTGTAAGAGGTAAAGGGAAAAATGATTTTGCTCCCAAAAACCCTAATATTTTCCCTTACAGAAGGAATAACCCACAGGCTCAGATCCTCTAGAGGGATAGGAATCTAGCTGAGGAAGAAAGGATCAGAGCTCCTTTCCAAAATGTTGTGTTAGACGAAGAACAAGAGTTTACTCAGGGAGAAGGAGAAGCATAAGACAATATCAATTGCATGGAAGATGAAGTTGATCCTTGTTTCCTGACACAATCAAATTATGAGGAAGCCCTCATGAACGATCAGATCACTGAGGAATTCTTGTATCAGGTAGATGATATAGGAGATTACAATTTGAGGTCCAAGACTGCTGCTCCAAAACCTTTAATTGTTACTGTTGTAAAGAAGAATCCTGTCCCTACAAAGCAGTCTTCTTCTCCTGTTAGAAAGATTGTTGCTCCTACAAAAAAGATTGCTACTCCTTCAAAACAGCAGCAAAGGCCATTGCAGCCATCAGTCCATGATCAAATCCAGCCCAAAGCTCCACCACAAGAGGTAAGAACTTTTGACAAATTTTCTTATTCTTTCAATCTAGAATCTGAAATTTAGAAACAAAAAATCCCTTTTCCCTTGATAGATCTTATGAAGAATGATTCCTTTAAGTAATATATATTGAAATCCCTTCAACCAAAGACATCCATAGATGTTGACTTTGTGAATTTGTAAGATGATAATCCCATGATAACCCTAGGTCCTATTGTTGAAGAACTAGATGAGTCTTGTCCACCCTTCTATATATCCTTGAACATCCATGGCAAGATCCTTCACAATTGTTTGATTGAATCAGGAGCATACCACAATATTATTCCAAAAGTGGTGATGGATGAGCTTGTTATCAACCTCACAAAACCTTACCATGATCTTTTCTCTTTTGACTCTAGGAATTCAAATGCCTAGGCCTCATAAAATAACTTGTCATAAACCTCTCCCATCTGCCTTCAAAAAGCATAGTGATGGATGTAGTAGTTGTTGATATCCCACCCAATTTTGGCCTCCTCTGTATCATTCATGGAGTAAAAGGATAGGTGGCACCCTACATATGGATATGACTTATGCTACAATCCCGATGTTTGGAGGAGAAAAAAAGAGACTCTATAGAGAAAATCAGCTTTCCTACATCATTAGTAATGAAAAGAATTCTGTAAATAATCCCATATATGTAGTGGAAACAAACTTTGGGGAATGTATTTTACAAATAGATGATTCTCAGCTAGTACCTATGCAGCTCACAAATCCTACCTATCAGTAACATGAAGAAGTAATTACCTCTGTCTGGAGCATCTTTTTTTATGGGGCTAGTACTCAAGCCTCAACAGGTGCAGGTGTATTTTTTTATTTCTCCTTCAAATGAGACTATTCATTTGTCTTATAAAAATGATTTCAAGACTACTAACAATATAGTAGAGTATGAGTCTTTGCTATTCGGAGTAAAGGCTTCTAAGGAGATGGGAATCATGTGTCTGAAGATATTTGGGGATTTAGATCTCATCATACAACATGTGAACAACACTTTTCAAGCAAAGAATGTCAATCTAAAAGCATACATAGATGAGGTATGGAAACTTAGAGACTCTTTCATGATTTTTGACATTTCCTATATACCTAGAGCTATGAACCATCTAGCTGATTCCCTTGATGTCCCTGCTAGTATGTTCATTCCTCCTATGCCTCCTAAATTAAACTATGAAATCCAAGTCAAGTACATGCCATCCCTACCTAATAATGTTCAATTTTGGAAAGTATTTGAGGATGATGATGAACTTAGTAAATTTATCCAGGCCGTTGATGAATTTTTTGATATGCATATTGACCAAGAAAATCTAAATGTAGAGGAATCCCACTAAATTAAAAGAGAAAATGGGTAAACACAATATTGTTCAATTTCCAAGTAATCATATACTTTGGGTCTAGTACCTCTTGAAAATATTTTTGACCATAATTATGTCCCCTTCAAACCTATGAAAAGGAAGAAAGACCCCACTTTCCATGAGCATAATATAGGTAGCCAAACTAATCCTAAATTCATAAATTTCTCTTCTGAGTTGATTGTTGATCAGAGATCAGAATTTTGTTTTCTTATGAAAGAATTTGCTGACATATTTTCCTAGGATTATAGTGTTCTAAAAACATATGAAACAGATATCATTCAACATAGAATTCCCCTGGAAAAGGACACCATCCCTTTCAAACATAATTTAAGGCCTGTCAGTCCTCTCTCATTGCCTATGATTGAGAAAGAAATAAAAAAAGCTCCTAGATGCAAAAATCATAATCCCACTAAGGTATTCTAAATGGATTGAAAATTTAGTGATAGTGAGGAAGAAAAATGGTGAGATTAGGTTATGTGTTGATTTTAGAAACCTGAATAAATGCTCCAAGAATGACAACTACCCTTTACCCAATATGGAGCATCTGTTGTAAAGAGTTTCATGAGCTAGTGTCATGTCATTTATAGATGGATTCTATGGCTACAATCAAGTTTCTATACACCTTGATAATCAAGAAAAAACCTTTTTTTCCACTCCTTAGGGTACCTTCATGTATTCCAAGATGCCATTTGGATGATGAATGTTGGGGCCACCTTTTAGAGGGCCATGGACATAGCCTTTGTGGGATTTAAGGACAAGTTTGTTTTCATATATCTTGATGACCTCACTGTATACTAAAATAGTTATGAAGACCATTTGCAGCACTTAAAAAAGGTTTTTCTAAAATGTAGATAGTTTGGGATATCTCTGAACCCAAAAAAGTCTCAATTTGCTCTCAGGGAGGGAAAACTCCTAGGCCACATAGTTTCAGAAGAGGGTGTGAATATTGATCCCGTTCGGGTCGAAGCAATTCAGAAATTATCCATACCAAGGTAAAAAAAGGATATTCAATCATTCCTCGATAAGATAAATTTTGTTAGGAGGTTTATTCCAAATTTTTCTGAGTTAGTGAAACACATAACTTCCATGTTGAGGAAGGAATCTGAAATCAAATGGACAAAAAATGCAAGAAACTCTTTAGAAGCCATCAAGCAGGCTATCATAGAAGATCCTACTTTAATTAGTCCATATTATACCAAGGGCTTCTATATTTTCTCTTTTTCTTCCTATGATACAGTGGCAGCAATTTTGTTACAGAAAGATGATGAAGGTCTTGATCACCCAATTTCTTTTTTCAGCAAAACATTGAGGGATGCTGAACTAAAGTATGATCCTATCGAAAAACAAGCTTATGCTCTTATTAAGTCATTGAAATCTTTCAGAATTTATATTCCACATACAAAGTTCATTTTCTATGTCCCTTCAACTTCTGTGAAGGATTTCATAACCCAGCCTAACATTGATGGCAAGATAGACAAATGGATTGCAAAGCTGACGAATTTGATATAGAATTAAATCCCACCAAGCTAGTAAAAGGCCAAGGCTTAGCTAAGCTTATGGTTGAAGAAAGTTGTGATATACTAGGAATGAATTTCATTGTTATAATTTTAGCAAGCTTGCATACATAGGTAGCAGCATAAGAGTAGCATGATAGTCAGCATGTGGCTGAGAATTTGTATTCATGTGAGTGGTATTCAGGTATTCTTATTTTTTTGCAAAATTTAGAAGCTCCTCCTGAACTTAGTATGACTCAAGCACGGGCTCTTAAGATTAGATCTATTAAATTTTGCATAATTAACAATTTGTTGTATTGGAAAGATCCTTCTGGTATTTTGCTGAGATGTTTAGATGAAGAAGAGTCAATTCAAGTCATGCATCAGTTCCATTCAAGCATATGTGGAGGCCATCATTATTGGAAAACTACAGCTCACAAGATTCTAAGGGCTGGTTACTACTGGCATGTTATTTTCTCTAATGTCTATACCTTTGTGAAATCTTGTGACAAATGCCAAAGATTCATAGGAAAGTAGCAGATCAAATCTTTTCCCCTTAGACCTATTGTAGTGAATGGTCCTTTCCAGCATTGGGGTATTGATTTCATAGGTGAGATTAATCCTTCATCGAGTGGTCAGGATAGGTGTTTCCTAGTAGCCACTGATTATTTTACCAAGTGGATAGAGGCAATCCCCACAAGGAATGCCACTCATAAGGTCATCATGATTTTTCTATATGAAAACATCTTTATTAGATTTGGCTTCCCAAAAAGACTAGTGACTGACAATGCACCAAATTTTATAGTCGGTGCATTGTTTGACATGCGTGATTCAATGGGAATTCAAATCGTGCATTCTACTTCCTAATACCCTCAAGGAAATGTCCTTGTTGATTCATCCAATAAGAGCCTAGTGAGAATCATCAAAAAAATATTGGAAAAAACAGTCGGAGAGATTGTGGTTCAACTTCAGGAACTTGTATCCATACTTCATTGAAATATTTATGAATATATCTTGACACAGAAGTTTATTTCATTGTAATTTGTTCAAATTTATATTTCCTTTTCTTTGCTATACTTTTTTATATATATTACATTCATGTTTTCATGTTTGTCTAATGCCTGATAGTTGTCATCCTATTTTTGCATTGATGAGATAGAACCTCAAGTATTTTACCTATTATAGCTGGCCATTGATTCTATACATTCGTATGTTTGTTTCTACTAGTATGATAAGTGTTGTTCATGCTTTCACACCCTTTACTTAAAACCTACTGATCAGTATAGTAGAAATCCTTTAGTATTCGAGTATATTCATGTGTTTCTAGGTGGATGTGAATATATTAAGTTATCTGACTTGATCCTATTTCCCATACAGTATTGATCTATTTAAGTTTCCAAGATCATTCCCTTAACAATCAGGGAAAGAATCCTAGAGTGACAACACCAGGGTTTTAAAACTAAGAAAAATCACACAAGGTCTTCTCCTACACAAGCTATAGGCCACAAGCAAACTTAAATGATAGGATGAGCTCAAAATAGTCGGTCTCTCACTAGGATTTTCAAGAAGGTGCAACTCGTGATATACTCAAGGTACATGCATAGTAATCTCCCCGAGTGTTGTTCTCAGTGTATTTCTCCAAACAAGATGGACAAAGGGTTTTTCTCAGTTGGAAAAGGAATCCTAGTAGGGTCTCCCGATATACACAAGTACATGGGAGCTCAAATCCATAGTAACGATGTCTAATGCACAACCATACACAGGGGAATTTCAATATACAATCAATTACATGAAGTACCTTTCTATATACCTCAAGGGTACATGAAAGGTCATTCAATATAACAATGGCACATGGAAGAACCACGCAAGTCTAGGGTTGCAGTGCAAGAAAATAATGACAGCTCATACGTTTTACGACGTCGGACCAGATCACTAACTTATCATTCAAATTTCTATACAATTTTATACCTATAACTACCGTTAATTTTAACTTGAACGGGTAGGTGAATGCATGGAGTTCTGGCAGAAATGTAAATCCATGAAAATATGAAATGCAAATTCTTTCACTTTACCATTCAAGACATGCCTACTTACGGGAAGGAGAGAGTATTTTTCTTTTGAATTCTTGTTTCAAAACCAATTTTTTTTCCCAAACAACTACACTAATCAATTCTTTTTCTGAGAAGGAGAAACAAGCAACAAACTTCAAACTGATTTTTTGAAAGCAAGCAAATAGGGTAAGATCTCTTTTTCTAAGAAAAAAGACAAAAAACACTCAAAGGTATATTCAACACGTTTTTAAATTTTTTCTTTTAAAACTAGAAAGATCTAACTTAAAACCACTGATATTTTTCTTTTGATGGGATGAGAATGTAAAAGAAAGAAAAGAAAAATGGAGATCTAAAATCTTATAAGGCTAATCAGAGGTCCAATAATTCATCCTCAAACCAAAATATGAACAAGTCTCAACAAAAATAAAATTTCAAAGCAAAAAGAAGTCCTTCACAAATTTTAATGAAAAATGAAAACAAGAAACCAATCAATCAAGTATTTCTTTTCATATTTATCAAACAATAATAATGAGATCTAACTAAAGCTAATCTCTCAAACAACACTCCTTTCAAAAAATTTAAAAGCAAGCATACAAGCAAATGAAAAGATGAGTCTATCCTAGCTCTTTGATTTTAACAAAATGAGCCTTTTACCACATCCAATTTTGAAATTCAAACACTCAGATATGTTTAAACAAACCTAGATACTCAGAACTGAAAGCAACTCACAAAAATATTTACAAAAAACTTTGAAAAAACAAGTCTGGAAAATCCTACCTGGCATCGCTTCCAGAGGGTCACTGACAGAGAGGTTCCGAGAGAGCAATGCTTTTTTATTGTTGATCATAGGCGGTGGCACCACTTTATACTCACTAAGTCTAGGCGGTGGCACCGCTTACTTCCCACTATACATGCATAGTTCCCTGTAGATTTCCAAAACAAAATAATTGTGAAAAAGGAAAAATTAATCACTGTGAAAGTGGCATTTAAATCATGAATTAATATTAATTGAAAGAAAACAAAGTGAAAAAAACCCATTTCTGAACATATTTGATGATACCAAACCACAAATCTCGCTAGATCAGCTAATGGATCTGATGGAAGTGATAAAATACTAGATCTTGGGTTTCGAACAAGTGTTTGAAAGAACCAAGAATGATCATATCGGCTGAAGCTCTTCCATACTGGAGTCGTTTTGCAGCTGCAACTTTTTTCCCAAATTTTTTAAAATTTTGGACCCTCCTTTTTGGTTTTTATCTTGCCTAGGATTGTTTGGCTTCCTGATCTCTATTTTCCTCTGCTACAAATTTGGATTTTCTTGAGTTTGTATTGAGGTCAATTGTTTCCTTTGTTTCCGAAGTTGTTTGATCTAAATTCACCTTTGTCTAGCCAATGCTTTTGACTATGGAGATTTGTTTGATTGTTTGGAGCTTAAGGTCTAATTTTTGGTGATTTTTATCACTATTATAGGTAGGATGATGAGTTGATTGTTTGTTTCACTGTGTCAGAGCTTGAGTGAACTATTATTTCCATCTCCTAGCTAAAAATCCTTTCGGTTTATTTTAAGTACTTAATGTTTTTGATTTTTTTTCAATGATCTCTGTCGGAAGTTAGTTGAACAATGAATCGGGGCATTAGTTCTATATGCCATCAATGGACAGTTCTATTTTCGTGATGCACTTTACGTGGTCTATTTGTTTTTATTGTTTAAATCCTTTTTTACTTTATCGCTATCGGAACGATGTTTGAATTTAATCGGAGGGCTAGTCCTTTGTGTTCCTGACACGACAACAGCATTAAGCTTTGACTCGTCGATCCGTATTTCTTAGTTCATCCGATCACTGATGATTTTATATTATCATGGAAGCCATAGTCAGTCTATCTCCCACTATTGCAGTTGTGTAGTGAACTATCCTACCAATGCATTAGTGGTTCCGATCTCCGACGCTTAACTATCGATGGTTTTTAGTGTTTAGGAGTGCCGACACTGCGGAAGGGTTGAGGACTAATCATTCGAAGCATAGTGCTCAGAGCCTCCGATCACCGACATTATTTTTGTTGTGGAACCCATAGTCTTTATGCTACCCATTGTTGCAGCTGTTTAGTGGATTATCTTCCCAATGCTTAGCATCTTTTGCTTTTGACTATCGGTAGGGTTTCCCTGTCGATTTTTTGTGTGATTTTACTCTATTTGATGGAATGGTAGACATTTCCCATGGGTGCTAGTTGATTCAGGGTTTTTTCTGAGAGGAAGAGTACAGTTTGAGGTTTGTTGTTTTGAGGAGTGGCGGTTACATAGTTTTGGTTCATGCTTTCATCGGAGGGTTTCGATTTAGTCCAGATGCGGCCTAGATTGAGCTAAAGATTCTGTTCTATCGGGATTGTGATTTTAGCTGGACAGCAGGCTTAGAGGATTTTAAAACCCATCTTGCAAGATTTTCTTTGCCTTATCATTTTTTTATTTCCATGCATTAATACTGTTTATAGTTCATTTTACAGAATGTATGTATTGATATAGTTTGTGTTACTTTGTTAAACGCTAAATGGTCTAAAAATATGCTATGTTCATGACAGGGTGATTAGAAAAGAAGATATGTTTAAAATCACAAAGCAGTAGGGAGGCAGCAAGGAAGGAAGAAACTTATGAAGAAGTAGAGCTAGAAAAAGAAGAAGAAAATGAAGATCTGAGATCAGCATAGTCTAAAAAGGACTAACGGATTTGATAGCAGCAGAGGCCCAGGATTGGGGAAAGTTCATCAGCGACCAAGCTGGTCGCTCTTTATAAAAGTGTTATTAAATTTTAAATTAATGTAACGTATTGTACATCACTCACTAAAGGACAAAATTGTGAGATTGAACGGCTGGAGGGGAGCCTAAAGGTCATAGGGGCCAGCCCAAAGGTTTTGTTGATTGTATAAATATAGGGGTGTTAGATGTAAGAAAAGGATTTTTTCCTGGATAGATTTGTGAGAGTATGTTGTAAGAAGAACTATTTCCTTTTGCAATAAATAATTACAAGTTTCCTATTAGAGAAATCTTGGAGGAATGTTTCAAATGTTGTGCTATGGATCTGTTGAATGTGAACTATTTTTTTTCATCTTATGTCCATTAACTATGAGATCATTATAACTCTTTGAACCTATGTTCTTGTTATGAATGCGCTCTAGTTTATTCTATGAAATTTCCACTGTGAGTAATGAAGTCTTTTCATAAACAATAAGCTATCTTGTTGTTGATTTATCTATTAATGTTC
This sequence comes from Pseudotsuga menziesii, assembly GCA_001517045.1. NCBI lineage: Eukaryota > Viridiplantae > Streptophyta > Pinopsida > Pinales > Pinaceae > Pseudotsuga > Pseudotsuga menziesii. The sequence continues at coordinate 482,492 of LPNX010351448.1, read as the reverse complement.
ATGTGTTCTAAAATAAGTAACAGCTATCTATGATTTTTCTTAATGCATGCACAGAAATACATTACTCATTGATAATTGATAATTTTTCTCCCTAGGGATAGGTTAGATAGTTAGTTTTAGTTTTCTTGCTGTGTGTGATTTAGATGCGAGAGAGTTAAGACGAGAGGAAAGAACCTGCGCATCACATTATGACCGCTCCTCGTTATCTCTATCAATATTCATTTTTTAGATAGGCACTTGCACATAATACCTAAACACAAAAAACCTAAAATATACACGGTGGACTAGGCCGTAACTGATAAAACCTTTTAGTTTTTTACTTGACCTATTGTAGCCGTACCATAAACCGGATGAATTCCCCATACCAAACAATAATGGGCTAGTTGGTATTTTATTGGGGAGAATCCCTAACTGTTGTTACCTGTGATTTTCTAGGAATCAATAGTTTTTGGCGCTAGAAGGAGGGAAGCCAGTCCATGGCTGGCCGAGGAAACCCATTTTCTCAAAATTACTCCACCGATTACAGTTCTGAAAGAAGTTTGTTTCCCAATCCAACTCCTGAAGAGAAGGGTAAGGAGCATTTGTATTCTATCGATAATGAAGTAGTTGATGATTTGAGAAGAATTACTAGGGAATATGTGAAGAATATCAATGGATTACCGATTATCCATGCCTTACCCAGAAGAGATTATCAAAAGAAAGACCTCCCTATATTGGAAGACGTAGTGTTGGTTGAATATTTTGAAGAAATGGTAGAAACAGCCTTACAGGAAGTTGTTTAACCTCTGAATTAGTTGGACCCAGATACACCTTACCATTCGTCTATTCATACCCCTATTCATTAACCACCTCACTCTCCACTCAAAATCTTGGCTAATGTAAATTCAAATCAGCCACCAAACCCACCAAATCCACCACCTGCTTGGAAGGCTAGGTCACCATTAATCCTGACACCTCCTTTGCATGATTTACCTCAAGCTTTTGAGAAAGTGTTGCCTAAGTTTTACCCCAATGAAAAAAATTTGGTAGAAAATCATTTGAAAATATTTTTCCTGGATATAGAAGGACTAAGGGCTAGAGAACATGAACATGTAGTCTACAGATTGTTTCCACATACCCTAAAAGGAGCAACAGCCTCATCGTATTTTTCTTTGCCTATAAATTCAATCACAGACTGGGACACATTTGAAAGAATATTTAGAAGTAAATATGCAGTCCAAAAAACTCATGCAGCTCTAATGAAAGGGTTATGTGCTTTAAAGAAAGAAAGAAAAGAAAAAGTGCATAATTTTACTCAAAGGTTTTCTACTTATATAAAAAAAAATTCTGCAGCAGATAAGCCATCTGATAAAGTTTTGATTGAATACTATACTTCAGCTCTAGGGCCTGAATTGGCCATGTTTTCCAAGATGTTAGTCAAACCTACATTATTAGAAACTTATGAAGAAGTTGAAAGAGTAGAAGATGAAAAGGAGAGCATAGAGGATTATCCCATGCAGTCAAAAGAAAAAACGTTTGGTAAGAAATCCTTATTACTGACTAAGCCTAAGGATGAGTAGCCACATGACTTTGAGGGGATGTTGAAGATGATGCAGAAGCTATCCAATAGAGTAATCGATTTAGAAAAAGAAAAGGAAGCTCATAAGGAATATAAGCCTTACTATAAAAGGAGAGAAGACAACAATCAATCTAAACCTCCTCCACACAGTCCCGCATCAATGAATTTAACTGAGGTAGGTATGGATAATTTTTGCACCTTTCATCAACAGCCTCATTCTGAAAAAAAATTCCCCCAATGGATAAATTCAATGACATTAGTAATGAATCAGCTATTGGACTCCAAACTAACATAAACTGATAATGAGGAAGAAAAGAATAATCAATCCACAGAAAAACAAGAGGATGATGCTTTGGTTTTATGGGATTATGTCTCCATGTTTGATACATTAGAAGAAGGTTCTATGAAACATGAGGAGATATTAGAAACCAACTTGACAACAAGAATTAAGTGTTTGATAAAACAAGATAGGTCAATACTTCTGAAAATTAAAAGACTTCAAGAGAATATGAAGAAAATAAAGAAGAGCACCACAACTGATAAAATACCTGAATTCACCATTATGAGTCAAAATCCAAAGAAAATTAGCATGCCTGTTAAGCCTGTTGAAGAAAAGATTGATAATGTAAAAAGGAATCTCGAAGAACATAAGATGGAGTATGATATTGTAAGATATTAAAAGGGCTAAGGCAAATATCTCACTATTTGAAATGTGTAATGTGCCTCAACAGAAAGAAAAATTGTTAAAAGCACTTGAAGTACTAGAGGAAAAGCTTCCCACTAACAACCAACCTGAAGAAGAAGAAATTGGTGAAGTAAGTGTGGGAGGTAAGTCTAAGTACAAAACCCCACATTTTCTCCTAACTTTTCAGATTTTCAACCATAATGTGAACAACTGTTTAGTAGACTCAGGGGCATCAGTCAATGTTATGCCACTTTCAGTCTGCAAGAATATAAATGGACAACCTAAACCATCTACCTAGCAGGTTATTCAGTTAGATAGGACAACGGTCAAGGTAATTGGGGAAATGGAAGATGTTCTAATTCGCTTATCTTCAAATGAAAAGGTATGTCAGGTCATTGATATTGTAGTATAGACATACCTAAGGCTTATGGAATTGTTTTGAGTCAGGATTGGTCAGCAAAGCTAAATGTGTTAGAATAATCAACCCATAGTTTACCCATTTAGACATTAATTTAATTATTTCTGTCTTATTAGCCTAGTTCATGTGTCCCACCTTGTGCAAGTTGTCTTTTACCTATCCATAGTGGTCAAACTTGCCTAATTTGACTCATGTAGCACATGGGAAATCCCAAGGAATCAAATCTGCTTTATTCATGGCCTCCTAGGCCCCCTTCTGCTTTTTCTGCTTTATTCCCTGCTTTTTCAGTGTTTTAAGGCAAATAGAAAAGCTAGACTAGGTGAGGTGAACTAGTTTTTTGTCCTCTTCATCCTCCACTCTTTTCTCCATGCAAAAGAATGTATGAGCTTCCATTCCACCACTCTTTAGCTTTCCTAATCCATTTTTCTAATTCGTGAGCTCCATGACAGATTTGGGATCAACTTTTTACACCTATGGGGGATTTGCTTATTTTTAGTAAGCCTGCTTTATGCTAGATTCGAATTGCTCCTCATGCATTTGAATCCATGATGTATGTTATTTATTCAGAAACCTATGTTATTACAGGGTTGGCTATTGTACACTGATTTAATATAGTTTAGTGTTTAGCTCCAATTTTCAGTCTCTTTGCGAGTGATTTTGCATGATCAATTGTTAATTGTTGTGAGTAAAATTAATCTATCACTTGGTTCAATTTCCACATGGTATCAGAGCCATTGTAGATTGTTTCTCTCCTTCAAAAATTATTTTGCAGGTTCAACATCAGTGACTGGGAGCCTTCTACTGACAGCTGGGACAGATTTTCTAAGCTATGGATCAATCACAGAAAACTATCTTGACTAGTCCCTTCAATTTCTTTGAATGGAAATCAGGGATGGAGATACTGTTGAGAGAAAAAGGCCTTTATAGGGTTACTATGGAAACAGAAGCAGAGCCCAATGTAGCTACAGAGAAGATAAAATGGCACAACAGGAGGGATGAGGCTTATGGCCTCCTGTGTCTGAGTATTTCCATAGACCTCCTTTTCCATCTTAATGGATTGACATCACTGAATGAAGTATGGGAGAAGCTTGCTGATATTTTTGGAAAGACAGATGAGATGAGGGGACATCAAATTGAAAATGAGATGATTTCTCCGAGTCCAACAAGCTTTGAATCCCTGCAGCTATATTTCTCCAAGTTCAAAGCACTAGTTTTGCAGCTGAAATAGTGTGGTATAGAAAAGAAAGATGATCAGATCGTACTGTCCATCCTCTCGAAGCTGGGTCCTGATTATTCAGTGTTTGTTTCGACCTTCTATGCCACAAAACTGACAGCTCGAACCTGGAAGATGCCTAGCCTTGCAGATTTCATGGAATCTCTCACATAAGAACAAGACAAGCTAGTGATTATGGGCACCATCAAACCATCCAAAGATCAAGCTTTGATTGCTGGAGATTTGAGGGTGGATTCAAAAAGAAAAAAGAAAGCTAAAAATCCACCTGAGCAAAAGAGAGATAAGAAACAGTCTCCGGAGGATCAACAAGGTCCTAAGAAGAACTACCAGAAGAAGAAAAACAAAGGTGAAATGAACAAGTGCGCATAGTACAATAAGGGAAATCACTCTGAGAGCTCTTGTATGAAAAAGTAGATAGACATGCTGACCCAACTCCCAGAGAAGAATGGCATCTCCCTTCCAGAAAGCTCAAAGAAGAGAGAAGGAGGATCAAGTTCAGATGACAAAGAGAGAGTTCATGCTCTAGTTGTTGGCACATCAAGCTCACCCAGTTTTATCATTGATTTTGGAGCTTCAAGACACATGGTTTCGAGTAAGGAGGCCTTCTCCTCACTGGATATGTCGAAAGGACCATCTATTGTACTGGGAGATGAATCTCTCACTGAAAGTAAAGGAAAAGGAAAGATAGATCTTGATCATGGTCAGTTCAGCAATGTGCTGTATGTGCCTAGTCTCACCTCCAACCTCCTGTCAGTGTACCAGATGACCCACACTGGGTCTCCTAAGAAGGTCATATTCTCCCCCGATGAAGTTGAGATCACAGATATTTCAACTGGTAGAGTCATTGCAAAAGGAGTTGTGAATCATGCTCAAAAGGTATACATGTTCTCACACTTCCTACCTTACTCAAACCCCTCTGCTCTTCTGATTCATGCTAATGAAGAAAGCAAGCTTTGGCATGAAAGATTTGGCCACCTAAACTACAAATATCTTTTTGATCTTAGTGAAAAAGAGATGGTCATAGGGTTGCCCAAGATAAAATTTTCCAAAGGAGTCTGCCAAGGTTGTATCCTAGGAAAACACCCAGAGCACAAATTTGAGAGAGCTAGTCATGAGAGAACCTCTGCACCCCTCTAGCTGATCCACAGTGACGTTGCTGGCCCATTTCCTCATATGTCCATGAGTCAGGACACATATGCATTGACTTTTATTGATGACTTTTCCAGGTATTGCTGGGTTCACTTCCTGAAACACAAGTTCTAAAGTTTTTGGCTTATTCAAAGTCTTTAAGGATTTGGTTAAAAACCAGTCTGGAAGGAAACTCAAGGCCCTCAGATATGATATTCAGATGCAGGTATTTAGATGCAGCATTCTATCCCTTACACACCACAACAAAATGGTGTTGCTGAGAGGAAGAACAGATCACTGAAGGAGATGGCAACATGCATGATGGAGGCCAAAACTTTGCCACCAAAGTACTGGGCCGAAGCTATCAACTGTGCATCCTATATTCAGAATAGCGTGCCTCACAAATATCTTGATGGCATGACTCCCTTCGAAGCATGGAGTGGGCACAAGCCAGATGTGACCCATTTCAGGATTTTTGGCTCAAAGGCTTGGGCTAGAATTCCAACAGAGAAGAGGAAGGCTTTGCAGCCCCAAAGCCAAGAGTGTCTTTTTGTTGGATACTCTGAAGATTCAAAAGGGTACAAGTTGATAAATTTGAGCACAAACAAATCCTTCATCGAAAGGTGTGTTCAGTTTGAAGAAAAACCCCTTGCAGCAGTGGAAGTTGCTGAAGCCTCTTCACCACCTGAACCTCAAGAAGTAAGTAAAGAGTTTGTTGAACATGCTGATTCTAATTTGTCTGATGGAGATGAGTTTATTGCAGACCCTAACAGCCCCAAAAGGCCAAAATGGGCAGCCAAGACACTACATGCAGTAGGTGAGCTAGCTGGGGATCCTAATGACCCAAGGAGGACTAGATCTCAATTTGAGAGTGGTCTGTGCATGAAGGATCCTATGTTTGCTGAAAAATGCTATTTGATGGTGGAGTCTAATCCTAAGAAATATGAAGAAGCAGCAGGAGATCCAATATGGAAAACATCCATGAAGGAGGATTTCATCTCACTCCAGAAGAGCAACACATGGGAGCTAGTGGATCTTCCCCCAGGGAGAAAACTAGTACAGTGTAAGTGGGTCTATAAGACCAAATTTGATGTTGATGGTTCAACACTAAAGTACAAGGCCATATTGGTAGCCAAGGGCTACTCACAGGTTCATGGCATAGATTACAATGAGACTTTTGCCCCAGTGGAAAAAATGGATTCCATCAGGCTAGCCTTAGCCATTGCAGCCTCAAGGCAATGGGAGGTACATCACATGGATGTAAAATGTGCCTTCCTGAATGGAGATCTCACTGAGGAGATATATATTCAGCAGCCTCAAGGTTTTTCTACTAACCCTTATCTTGTGTGCAGGTTGAGAAAATCATTGTATGGGCTAAAGCAAGCCCCCAGGGCTTGGTATGCCAAGATCGATAGACTCTTGCTATCACTGAATTTTGTTCGGTGAAAATAAGATCCAAATGTCTATTTGAATTTATTTAATGGTTCATTAATGATCATTGTGTTATATTTTGATGACCTCCTCATTACAGGAAGCTCACAGGCTGAGATTGCTTCTTTAAAAGGAGCTATGAACCAAGCCTTCTCCATGACAGATTTGGGGCTCTTAAGTCAATTTTTGGGGCTTGAGATTGCTCAAACGAAAGCTGGAATCAAGGTGCACCAGTCAAAATATGCCTTGGACTTGCTGAACAAATTCAGAATGAAGGATTGCAAAGCAAGCAAAACTCCTTTCCTTTCAGGAGTTAAGCTGGAAGAAGTTGATTCTTCACCTATGGTAAACAATACACTGTATAGGCAATTGATTGGATGTTTGTTGTATTTGACACATACTAGACTTGATCTTTGTTATGTAGTAAGTGTGGATTCTATATTCATGGATCAACCTCAAGAGATCCATTGGAAAGCAGCCAAAAGGATCCTTAACTTTGTTTAGGGAACAAGGGCACATGGGATCTTCTATAAAGCAAAATCTGATCTTGATTTGATTGGATTTACTGACAGTGATTGGGCAGGTGATAGCACAAATAGAAAGTCCACATCAGGATATGTGTTCATGCTTGCAGAATTGCCAATCAGCTGGTCAAGCAAGAAATAGAGTGCCATTGCACTCTCATCTACAGAAGCAGAGTACAGAGGAGTTGTTAATGCAGCAACTCAATGTTTATGGTTGCAGGGTTTACTTGGAGAGTGTGGCTTCGAACCAGAGTACTCAACTATCATCTACTATGATAACCAGAGTACCATTCAAATCTACAAAGATCCAATTTAGAAGCAGAGAACCAGACACATTGAGATCCATATGCACTACATCAGAGAACTTGTGCATGATGGCACCATTCACCTACTCTTCTGTTCATCTTCAGAACAAGTAGCTGATATCTTCACCAAAGAATTTTGTGAGAAGACCTTCAGCAATCTCAAATCACTGCTGGGGATTGCTGATCATGCTATGAAAGCATGAGTGAAGACACGATTCTACAATTTTGTTTTACAGTCCATGTTTAAGGGAGGATTTTCCCAAGTTGGTTTTGCCTCTTTCCTTGTTTAAATGGACATGCAGTATGTAAAGGGTGACTAAGCCTTGTTGCTAGGCCCTATAATTTTCTGATATATTACTCATAAGTCAGGCTTAAGGGGGGGTGTTAGAATAATCAACCCATAGTTTACCCATTTAAACATTAATTTAATTATTTCTGTCTTATTAGTGTTGCTAGGGTTTCACCCCTAGCTTGTGCGAATGAGCACCTACTAAGGACAATGGATTCCTTAGTAGCAGTTCAATAATATATGAAATAAAAGATGCTAAACGGTAATGAAAATTAATCTAAACATGTTCATGAAGAAAAAAAGTAAAAGGTAAATAATGAATTTTATTGATCTGACCTCCAATGTGGAGGTTGGTGAAGCCCGTTGCGCTGATCCGAGAGGTTGCTCCGAGCTCCAGCTGCTCCTTCTCTTTCTCCAATGGTGGAAATGGGCCAAAAGGGGCTCTCACGGTGAAAGTAGCTCAATGGTGAGCTAGGGTTTCAAGAGCAATTTTGGCAGAGACAGGATACTTGTGATTGTGGATATGAAATGAGGGGTCTCCATCACTTATTTATAGTGGTGGAGTGCCGGTTTAGGGTTAGGGTTTCAGCTATTTAGGGTTTCAGCTGTTTAGGGTTTTTTCCTCCTTTTCCTCATTATTTTATATTTTTTCTTCCTTTTTAGAGATTTTTTTCTTTTTTGGAGGAATTTTGGACATTTTTTGGAGGAAAAGAGGGTTTTATGGCCTTTTGGAGGCATTTTAAGCCTTTTGGAGGCTTTTTAGATGGTTTCATGGGTTTTTGATGGAAATATGGTAGGAAAATGGACAAATGAGCCATGTGACGGGGTAGATGAGGTAGTGAACCTTTTTTGGGTGTTAACAGATTGCCCCCTGATGTGTGAGGGCAGGAGCTCATCGTATGGCCAATGGAGATCATAAGTCATATTTTGTTTTTCTTGGGGTGTGGAGAAGAGAAGGAACCAACTGAAGCCCGGAACATCGATCTCGAACCAACTGCAAGGACTGAAAAGTACATAACCTCAATAATGGATGAGGAATCATATGATCATCTGGACGAGGCAGGCATTCCCATGCTCGTATCAATATACATAAAAATAACTGTGAGGCCCGAAAAGGGGGACCTGTAGGATACATAGAAATCCACTGTGTATATCATAAGGGTCCAGAAGGGACACAAATCTGGAACATACTGCTGGGATGACCATGTCTGAGCTGAACAACTGATGCACTAGAATGACAGCAGTGCTACTGAATGTGGTTCCAAAGGAACTAATGAGCTGCTGGATCAAAGTGACAATGGTCATACTTGCAATGGTACACTGATCTGGAATTGAACTGGGTACTCAAGGAAGCATGGAACTGGATGGCTTCCAAATACAATCTCCAACGCAGCCCGGATATCCACGGGAACATATAACTGGTCACTCCAAAGTGACTCACCAATGTGCTAGAGTCGAAGGAAATCCGGGGTCTTCGACACATAATGGAAAGGATATACATCCTGCACGATTCTCAACGATGCAATTAAGGTGCTGAAGTCGAGCATGTGAGAAACAACTATTCGGAGAGGCAATGATGACTCCTCCCAAAATGGTCCGTAGGCACTCACCACAGATGGTGATGGGTCCAAGGCACAGGGGCCTCTAGGTCTATCCTCTGGAATAGAGGGGCTATCGTCGATAGAGGGAGACCTGCAACTATCAAGGCAATGATGTTTCCTTGACAGGAGCACGAGGTGACAAACCGAACTGTGATAGTACTGATGGCAGGAGTGATAAACTGGGGGTAATAACTGGGCAAGTCGAGCAGGTGGACTTAAACTTCCTTTGTTCAGAGTACGATGGCAGGGACGATCGGGCAGCACATGAAACTGATTGGTGGTAAAGGGATCATAGCTGTATGGGATCTGAGGGTGAATGGGCTGAGGGAGACTCAAGCTGTGGTAAAATGGTAGGAGACTGCAGAATACTCTGAACAAAGGCGACCTTAGTGGTGGTGCTGCCGAGAGGATTGATCATGGCACCAAGAGGCGCGGGGGGGACTTCTTCATGGGTTAGGGAACTAGAAGAAGTGTGGATATAAAATGGTACTGGCATGTGGATTTTACGAGCCCAGGACAGTTCATGCTCGTGGTTGCTTTCAATTTTAAGGATTCTGAAAGCAAATAAGAAGACTCTGAAGTAATAGAATGGTACTGTCGTGTGGATTTTATGAGCCCAGGACGGTACGTGCTCATTGTTGCTTTCAATTTTAAGGAGTCTGAAAGCAAATAAGAAGACTTTGAATTAATGGCCAGGCAAGGAGGAAGTGTTCAATCAAGGAATATTTATGATGACCAGGACTGAGGGTGGGGGCAAACACTGGTGGGCCTCCTTGCGGGGTAAATGAATGGTGGCAAAATAACGAAACATTTGCAGTATGACAGGAGTGAATGGATCATGTAAAAAGTGTGAAACAATCTGATGACGACCGATGTGGCGTGCAAATCGATGCGGCAAGGTGTAGGGATGCAATGTTGAAATTGTACCAAGTGAGAGCGAGAAATGATCTCATTGATCATCACGAGCTCGGAAAAATGAATCCGGCGATATAAAAAGTGTTAAAAATGGAGAGCAGTCGAAGTGGCGCGCAAACCGAGGAAACTAGCGGTGTCTAAAAAATGGGCAAAAAATGACGTAGAAAAAATAATGCAACGAGGTGACCATCGTGACGGTCTCGTTGTGCTGATTCCAATGGTGGAAATAGGTACTATTTGCACGGTCCACATGGGGTGGACCGCAGGTTAGGGGGTCGGAGCTACGGTGGGGTGCTTCCTGGGGCAGCGATTTCAATTTGGATGACAGGTGAGATGTTGGCCATGTTACCCTCTTCGAAGGCGTCAGGAGCAGGAATAGGGTCCTTGAACCAGTCGACCTTGGGGGGAAGGAAGTATTTGGATTCAATTGCAAATTGGGTAGCAGTGTTAGAGGAAGATTCATCTGGGAGGAAGTAGGAACGATGGTGCATGTCATCCCAAGGATAATCTGGGGTAGTGATATCCTCGAGAATCTCGTCATCTGTACAGAATGTTTGTGTCGTCAAATCGATTGACGAAGGGGTAGTGGTGGAAGAGATCATATAAATGGTATTAACCTCTTCGGAAGAGGAAGAGTCTGGGGGGTGGATCTCCACAATGGTGGGTGGTGCCGTCTCAAGATCCAGATTGTTCATTTCAAAGAGAGTTGCTCTGTACTCGGGGAGATCGGGACAGTGATGGGAGTAATGCCCTTAAACATCGCATAGGGCACAGGAGTGGTTAGTGCGCAGGGATTTGTCTCGAGGCTTATGGGTTGAATTTAGATGGACAACCGGGATAGTGGGGTCGTCGTCAAGCATTTGCATGTATTCCTGTAACGCCGGTAACTGAGGACATAGGTGAGTCACATGGCCCAATGCATCGAACAGCGCACATTTGGGAGGAGCACGAAACACATGGGGATTTTTGACTGTCTTAGGAGGTGGGACATCAGTGTAAGGTTGGGGGCCTCTGCCCCCAGTGGGTTTGGTAAGAGGAGGGGGGGGTTTCACGGAGGATGATGGGGTAGCGACACCGGGAGGTGGTTGACTAGTAGTGACAATGGGTTGCACCGGTTGCAGGATGACATCAGGTGTCGGCAGACGAACGGGAGGCGAAAGATACCAAACGGGTAATCCTAAGGTTAACCCGGGGAGGCTGAGGGTAGCCATGACCGGGGCGCTAACCACTCCTGAGGGAGGGAAGAGGAAAGGAATGGGATGGATGGGTGTAGCACCATGTGACTAGGTACCAAAGGGGGTTTAGGCAACAAGGGCGGTTGATTAGTAGGAGTTCACGTATTATGGGACAGGGTACATATGGCTTCAGAGGTGGAGCCATATTGGTTCCATCGGGTATGGATTTTGACCTCATCGGAGGACATCATCAACAAGTGGTGGGTACCTGAGTCAAGCACGGGTTGATTAGGAGCAGCGTAAGTGATTTGTTGTTGGGTTGTCGCGTTGGCTTGAGGGGGAGCCAATGGTTGGGTGTTCACTACGCCTTGGGTTGGTAAGGGGTTTTGCAACACCAAATGTGGCTGCTGAGGTTGTGGGGGGTTGGGTAGTGCTTGAGGATCCGCCTACCCTTGGCGGCGGGAATCTTCAGCCGAAAGTTGCCGAACGCTCTCCATGTGGGGGCAAAAATGTGTGTAGTGGCCATAGACCCCGTAAATAGAACAAGGATAGTTTGTTTGCAAATTCCGGCCCCTGCCGCGGTTTTGTTGGCCCTGGTTATGTTGGTTGTTCTGGTTTTGCGGCGGGTTTTGTTGAGTGTAAACTTGCCCTTGGACAGAAGGTGGATTCTGAGGTTGCGCATGGGCTGGAGCAGGCTGCGGTGGATGATATGTAGGTGGAGGCTGTGCAGGTGCAGCAACCTAAGGGGGTTGCTGATAGTGCTGTGGAGCGGATTGTGGGTGTGCCGCAGGGGTTGGTGCATCCTGCTAGTGATAGTAGGGCTGAGGTGCGACAGGGGGGGCGTGAGCAGGAGTCGCATGACTAAAACACTGTGGTGGACATGAGGGTCCATGGGTATGGTGGTGATGTGTCATGGGAGCATACGGGTTGTTTGCTCCAGACTGTGAGGTACCCCGCGAAGGGTCAGGGCCAGGGGTAGGAGGGGCTATGTAAAATGGTTGAGGATGCGAAGAGACACGGCCAATGATGCCGTCGATAGCATGGGATGCCCCCGACGCATCGTGCTGGGAGGAATCGTCACGAGGGGCATCAGGTATTATGGTATAAAGATAACTCGACTGGGCGTAAATGAGATCGAACTGTTGGGCTTTAAGGATAGCCTCTTCTTCAGACTGGGGTCTTTCAGATGCCACATCCTTAGCAATGATAGGAAGGAGGGATTTGAGGAACCAATCTAGGAATATCCGGTCATCTAACTTGATTTTGCATAAACTACGGCATCGACGCCATTCATGAATGTGGTCCGTGATGTGGGTAGCCGTGTTTTGTCTGCATGATAGTAGGATCTCAACGCCTGCATCATAGCGGACAGGTAACTGGAAGAACTGTAGGAAGGTCAAGGAAAGGGAAGTAAAGGTGGCATGGGTTCCATGGGGTTGCTCGATATACCACTTGGAAGCAGAGCCAGTGAAAGTGCACTGTAATAAACGGAGGTGAATAGAGTCGTCTACTATGGAGTTGGAGGAACACCATAGATGGAAGGACATGATATGGTTCTGTGGGTCCTCACCTGCCTTTCCCTTGAACTTAGGGATGTCAGAGGGGAGCTTGGTGGGCATGTGAGGCCACGCAGGGTTGTGTCGGATGGGGTCGTTGGTTAATCTGGCTAGGTCAGGCAGGTTGAGGCTAGCCATGAATGGCAAACTGGACGAATGATGTGACGCGGTAGTGGGTTGGACCAAGTTGGGGCCGATGCCCCCAAGTGGGGGGGTCATGTGAGGGAGGTTGCCCCCAAGTGGGGGAACTAAGGTGGTATAGGAAGGTCCTGCACCACCATGGGTAGTATGGGTCACTAATGAAGTAGGGATAGGTATTCCCGCTGTGGGGATCGGTGCTGTGAGGGGGACAGTAGAGGGGGCCCCCGTGGAGGGCATACCCAAAGTAGGTGTGGTAACTGTTGTCATGGTGGATGTGCCACCAATGGTCCCTACCAAGACGGGAGTGGTAGTCACGCCAGCCATGGGGCTAGTAGGGGCAGTGTAAAGGGGGTTCTCGGAGTCTGGCTTAGAATCGGAGGTAAAGTAAGGGGTGTCAATATCTGGTGATGGATTTCTATGCCGTTGACGAGTGGAGTCAAGTGACAAGGCTCGAGATCTATGATGAGTGGTATCAAGGGATGATGACCTGTGTCGATGACGGGTGGTGTCAATTGAACCGTGCTGTGGGGGCTCGCCTCTGAGGCGCCGAGAATGTCTCGGGGACTCAATGGTGACAAATGGAGTCAAATCTCTGTGGGTTGAGGTAACTACAAATCAGCTCAAAAACTCTAATGCAACCGAGTGTGCAGAAGGAGAGCTCAAAAAATAGGGCGCTCGGGCCAATAACCAACTCAAAACACCCACTGTAACTGCGTGCTACAATAGGCGGAGTGTCAACAAAAATGGTCAGAATACCAAAAAACAGCAGGTTTCCTAAAAAAAATAAAAATAAAAAATGGTGGACTCACTAGACCAAAAGGAGGTAAGGGAGCATGCAAACACCTAACTAAAAGTATTAGGACTCAACTAGACATATCCTCTGCAAGGTGATGAAATCCAAGTCAGACAATACGAATAGGAAATCCAAGTGGCTAAGGTATCCCCCTACCGGGAGGGACACCGGGTAGTCAAATCCTAGAAGAATGGCAACTAAGATACCCCGTTCATGACACATCCAGAAAGGTAAATCTCTCACTTGGTCCTTTTACCACAATACCCCTATACAGGGATATCCCGAGAACTGCGAAAGGTAGCCCTTCAGTTACTGAATGGAGTTCGGTATTCCACTCAGACCTCCGGAACCAATCTCACGACTTCAACCCTCCTAAGGGAGAGGCCCTCTGATAAACCGGTTGTGACCATGTCAAAAAATACTAGGGGATCTTGGTTCCCTAATGGACAACAACTATGTCTCAAGTGTAAGTAACCGAGGGGTGTTTTTGGAAGCCTATCCCCCCGATCCTACCTAACTACAAAAATTCTTTTGTGTTCCCCAAGTGGGGTTAGAATGTTGGTTGAGTTAAGTAGTTTTTAAGTCTCACTTGATTTAGGTGACAGATTGTGTGCTTGTGAGGTTATGAACCCAGAAGAGAAGTGCCAGGGCAACTTCCTAAATATCAATAATACTGAAAGAAAAATTTTACCATGCAAAATTATCTGAAATAAACAATGCTGAATTTTTTTAAAAACAATGCTGTAACAGGAATAATGGTGCAGAAAAGGCTGTAGGACTGTAGGTAGGACAGATGGCTGTGTAGGTGCAGAAAATATGGCAGAAAAGGGGCTGGGTTCAAAAGCAGGAACAAGTGCAAAAATCAAATCGGATCGGCGGTTGGACCACGGGTTTGGAAGAAATAGGCGCGCTCAGGTCGCGGGTTTTTGGAGAAGAGACGCGGGCAAACCGCGGGTTTGGAAGAAACAGGCGCGCTCAGGTCGTGGGTTTCTGGAGAACAGATGCGGGCGGACCGTGAGTTTGGAAGAAACAGGCGCGCTCAGGTCACGGGTTTATGGAGAAAAGACGCGGGCGGACCGCGGGTTTGGACGAAACAGGCGCGCTCAGGTCACGGGTTTATGGAGAAAAGACGCGGGCGGACCGCGGGTTTGGACGAAACAGGCGTGCTCAGGTCGCGGGTTAAAGCTGGAAAGGCGCGGTGGGGTCGCAGCTAAGGGATGGAAAGACGTGGTCAGAACGCGACTGTGAGACAAAAAACAGTGGTTTACGGCGGCCGAAAACGACAGCCGAAAGGACAAAACAAAAAATAAAATAAATTAAAAAACCAGCGGAGTCGCCAAAACTGTTGCTAGGGTTTCACCCCTAGCTTGTGCAAATGAGCACCTACTAAGGACAATGGATTCCTTAGTAGCAGTTCAATAATATATGAAATAAAAGATGCTAAATGGTAATGAAAATTAATCTAAACATGTTCATGAAGCAAAAACGTAAAAGGTAAATAATGAATTTTATTGATCTGACCTCCAATGTGGAGGTTGGTGAAGCCCGTTGCGCTGATCCAAGAGGTTGCTCCGAGCTCCAGCTGCTCCTTCTCTTTCTCCAATGGTGGAAATGGGCCAAAAGGGGCTCTCATGGTGAAAGTAGCTCAATGGTGAGCTAGGGTTTCAAGAGCAATTTTGGCAGAGGCAGGATACTTGTGATTGTGGATATGAAATGAGGGGTCTCCATCACTTATTTATAGTGGTGGAGTGTCAGTTTAGGGTTAGGGTTTCAGCTGTTTAGGGTTTTTTCCTCCTTTTCCTCATTATTTTATATTTTTTCTTCCTTTTTAGAGATTTTTTGCTTTTTTTGAGGAATTTTGGACATTTTTTAGAGGAAAAGAGGGTTTTATGGCCTTTTGGAGGATTTTTAGATGGTTTCATGGGTTTTTGATGGAAATATGGTAGAAAAATGGACAAATGAGCCATGTAATGGGGTAGATGAGGTAGTGAACCTTTTTTGGGTGTTAACAATTAGCCTAGTTCATGTGTCCCACCTTGTGCAAGTTGTCTTTTACATATTCATAGTGGTCAAAATTTCCTCAATTGACTCATGTAGCACATGGGAAATCCCAAGGAATCAAATCTACTTTATTCCTGGCCTCCTAGGTGCCCTTCTGCTTTTTCTGCTTTATTCCCTGCTTTTTCAGTGTTTTAAGGCAAATAGAAAAGCTAGACTAGGTGAGGTGAACTAGTTTTTTGTCCTCTTCTTCCTCCACTCTTTTCTCCATGAAAAAGCATGTATGAGCTGCCATTCCACCACTATTTAGCTTGCCTAAGCCATTTTGCTAATTCATGAGCTCCATGACAGATTTGGGATCAAATTTTTACACCTATGGGGGATTTGCTTATTTTTAGTAAGCCTGCTTTATGCTAGAATCGAATTGCTCCTCATGCATTCGAATCCCTGATGTATGTTATTTATTCAAAAGCCTATTTTATTACAGGGTTGGATATTGTACACTGATTTAATACAGTTTAGTGTTCAGCTCCAATTTTCAGTCTCTTTGTGAGTGATTTTGCATGATCAATTGTTAATTGTTGTGAGTAAAATTAATCTATCACCTGGTTCAATTTCCACAAAATGGATATTTTGCATCAGATTGGTCACATCTGTGGTTTCCTCATAAGGGAATTCCCAATCAAATAAAAGTATTAAGAGAGCCCCACATGAAGCACAATGTTACTCAGTTGGAGGGTAAAAATGAACCAGTGAATTTTGTGTTGGGAAATTACTTCATTGAACTAGAACCAGGAAACTACCAAGCAAAAGAAGGTAGCGGTACACTAGAAACCCAGCCTGATCTCCTTTGATTTTCACAAGTTGATGAGATTGATTGTAAAATAGTAGACTTAGTTTCAAATGTAGTTTTTTATTCAAGTACAGTAGAAGTACATAGTTTTTGGACTTTTTTTATGGATCTAAAACATTGGAAGAATCAGGAGCTAGCTGTGTTCTGATTGATCAAAAAATAAATAAACATTTTCTTTATTGTAGATTAGAGTTCGAGTGTACAAATAATACAGCCGAATATGAAGCACTAGTTCAAGGACTAAGAAAAACAATTGAATTA
The DNA here is from genome assembly GCA_001517045.1 of Pseudotsuga menziesii. Taxonomy (NCBI): domain Eukaryota; kingdom Viridiplantae; phylum Streptophyta; class Pinopsida; order Pinales; family Pinaceae; genus Pseudotsuga; species Pseudotsuga menziesii. The sequence continues at coordinate 465,627 of LPNX010351448.1, read as the reverse complement.
AAAGTAAAAAATTTGAAAGTGTATGGGGATTCTAAAATAATTGTAAAGCAAATTCCAAATCAGATACATTGCATTTCACCACATTTAAAAGCTTACCAGAATGAAGTATGGGATTTGCTAAAAAAAATTATGCATTTAATATTGTATCAATTCCTAGACTAAAGAATGCAGGAGCTGACTTGTTAGCCACCTCAGCTGCAAGGATTGTACCTTCTAATAATAGATGTTCTATTGAATTAATTTTCAGGCCTTCAGTTCCAGACATGATCACCAATTTACGGGTTAATGATGATGACCAACAAATTCTGGAATGTTTGATGAATGATGAGACTTTCAAAGGGGCAATTATCGATGATGAAGAACACTAAGCTGAGTTAAAATTTGACAAATTTATTCCTAAAGGGGTCAGGACCTTAGGGAAGATGTTTGATTTAGACAACAAATTCAGAAGACCAACAAATGTCAAGACTCATAGCTCGTCTTTACAATTCGAGCATATATATTTAGGCACTAAAGTTGAGCCCAAATATGTAAATTTGGGAAATTGTTGCTCTCTGGGTGAAATAAATAAGTTCATTAGTTTGTTCAAATAGTACAAAGATGTGTTTTCCTAGACATATGAAGAGATCAAAACATATGACACCAATATTATACAAGATGTCATTCCTATTAGATCTGGAGTCAAGCCTTATCAGCAGCCTTTGAGGAAGATGCATCCAAAAATGGAACCTTTAATACAAAGTGAAGTGAAAAAAATATTGGATGCTAAAATTATATTCAAAGTTAGAAACTCAGAATGGGTTTCGAATTTGGTTCCATTAAGAAAGAAATCCGAGTGTGGATTTTAGAAACCTCAATCGTGTTTCGGATAAAGACAACTATCTGGTCCCACCCATGAAATAGATATTGCAGATGGTTTCAGGTTCTGAGTTATTTTAATTATTAGATGGATTCTCTGGCTATAATCAAGTATTAGTAGCTGAAGAGGACAGACTTAAAAGTACATTCAGAACAAAGTGGGGAACTTTTTCTTACAGAAGAATGCCCTTTGGACTCATAAATGCTGGAGCTACTTTCCAGAGGGCCATGGATATAGCTTTTTGCAGTCTGATTGGCCATAGTGTTGTGGTATATCTCGATGATGTCATGATATTTTCAAAAAAGAGAGAAGAATATGCATTCCATCTAAAACAATTTTTTGAGCATTGTCGAAAATATGGTATCTCACTGAATCCTACGAAATGTCTGTTTACGGTTATAGAAGGAAATCTACTGGGTCATGTTGTTTATAAAAAAGGGATATCCATAGACCCAAAAAGGATTAAGGCCATCAAATATATCCCTTTACCCAATAACAAAAAAGGTATGTAGTCATTCGTGGGAACAATTAATTTTGTGCAAAGGTTCGTACCAGATTTTGCCCAAATTGTCAAACCTTTATAGAAAATGGTCAAACAAAGTGTACAATTCAAATGGACTGATGCGGAAAAGAATGCATTCAGTAAGATAAAGACATATATTTCTCATGCACCATCTCTCAAAAGTCTAAATTTTGAAAAATATTTTATTTTCTACACTTTTGCATCCGACGATTCATTGGCAGTGGTGCTTACATAGAAGGAAGATGGGGGAGATGAGTACCCCATATCATTTATGAGCATTGGTCTGTAGGGAGCCGAATTGAATTACCCAGCTGTGGATACACAAGCTTATGTATTCTTCAAAGCAATAAAACAATTCATGCCATACATACTTAAGGACCGAACTAAGGTAATAGTTCCACACCCAGCTGTAAGGTCTCTTTTTGTACAAAAGGAATTAGGAGAAAGAAGAGGAAACTAGGCAACAACTTTACAAGAATAAGATCTCAAATTCAAACCAGCATCTATAGTAAAGGGGCAATGATTGTGTAAACTAATGGCTGAAGGTAAAGACAATGAAGAAAACAATTGGGACAATGAAGGTGAGTTACATATGATGGATGTATGTCATCTTTTCACGGCCCCATATTCCTGGTACATAGACCTTGTTCATTACCTTCAGGAAGGATTGTTTCCAGAACATTGGAATTCCAAACAACGAAGAGAATTGCACCTTAAATCAACTTCATATCAAATCATTGATGGAATATTATTTAGAAAGAATTACGATGGATTTCTTCTCAGATGCTTAGAGCAAGAAGATGCAAATAATGTCATAACATAATTACATGATGGGCCTGCTGGAGGTAATTTTTCTAGAGATACAACATCCCACAAGATTCTCAGAGCCAGATACTATTGGCCCACACTGTTCAAGGATGTGCATGCCCATGTCAGAAAGTGTGATATCTACCAGAGGTGTGTGGGAAGACAAGCCAAAGCAGTAGGACCATTGAAGCCTATGATGATAACAGAACCATTCAAGCAATGGGGGATTGATATCATTGGAGAGATAAAAACAAATTCTTCCTTGTAGCACAAATACATTTTGATGGCAACTGACTACTTCACTAGATGGGTCGAGGCCATTCTGTTACGTAAAGTGAATGAAGATGTGGTCATGGATTTCTTGCAAGTTCATATTATGACTAGGTTTGGGGTTCCAATTTCTTTGGTTTTTTATAATGCTACTTATTTTTCTTCTATTCGATTAAATGCACTTGCTCATGAAAGAGGAATAAAGTTGCATTATTCTACAAACTATTACCCACAAGGAAATGGTTTGGCCAAATCTACAAATAAGAATCTGATTAGTATCTTAAAGAAAACTGTGATATAAAACCATAGAAGTTGAAATTTAGCATTACTGAATGCTCTTTGGGCTGATAGAGTCACACCCAAGAATTCCTTAGGTGTGTCACTATATACCCTTGTTTATGGAAAAGAATCTATTCTTCCTCCCAACATTATGCTACCATCTTCCATAATAGCTCCGGAGTCTAGAGGTACAGATAACGAAATCCTATAGATTAGAATCTATAATCTTTTGAAGGCGGAAGAGTCTAGGTCCAAATCCAAAGAACGATTTAAACATCAACAAGAAGCAGTGAAACGGTGGTTTAATAAGCATAAAGCTGGGAAAAAGGAATTTGAAGTGGGAGATCTGGTTCTTAAGTGGGATCACCCACATGATGAAAAGGGGAAACACACAAAGTTTCAACAGTTATGTGTAGGCCCTTTTTATATTGCAGCAAAGCTTGGCCCCTCAACCTACAAGTTGCAGGATTTACAGGGGCGGGAGGAGAACTTACTAATTAATGGTTTAATTCTCAAATCTTATTTTTCCTGATTTTTGCTTTTTATTTTGTACATAAATAAACTGATTTGGTTGTTTATTTTTAATTTATTTTATTTCTATTTGTTTTTAGTTAGATTTTCATTGATTTCAATAAAAGAAGCAAGATTTTGGTTGCATGGAGAGCATCAGAATTCTGGATTAACTAAAATCCTTTATTATAAGACTGTGTACTAGTGATTTATCTGAAAGAATTTCTTCCAGTTTCACAGTTTTCCTAAATGGCTATGAACACATTGAAGTCCTACTTAATCCTTGTGAAATAACTTAGGATAAAAAGGTCTAGAATATATTTTGAGGCTCCATCCATCTCACATTTAAAAATGTCTTAGGAGGTGACAGCAAAAGACCCATGGAAAGGAAGCAAGGTAAACAATATATTATATTTAAAGGATCCCATGCCAGGAATTGAAATCCAAAAGGCAAATAAGAGTCAAAATTTCCTAAGAAAGCAATATGTATCAAAACAAAGTACCAAACCATATGAGTACAAAATTGCCAAAGTTCTTCTCTGTCCATGAGCTAAGAAATAAATACATCTCTCACACAAAAGGACACTATGGATAGAGGAGCCTAAATAAAAAATTCAGAAAGAAAGGCATGCAGGAGGACTCAAAAAGGACAAAAAAGTTCAAAAGCACAAAGATTCAAAATGGCATGGGAATGAGGAACAAACGAATATTTCTATTTACCATATGTTACAATCCTATGGTGTCCAAGCTGGGATCTACCTGAAGACAGAGGTAAAAAATGAAATTCATATTCCTGGCCTTGAAAGAGTTATCTAGACTTTTAAATCTTGGTTCCCATTATCCCTAAATTGGATTATCATCAATGATTAAAAGTACATACATTTTTCATTTGGGAAATCCAGACATCTAGAAGAATTCAATATGTGGTTTTATTGTCAAATAGTCTATTAATTAAGGAAGAAGTTGTCCAGAGATCTGTGTTCACCAGGTAGTTGCCAATTGTTGCAGTTGCAACTTTTTTCCCAAATTTTTTAAAATTTTGGACCCTCCTTTTTGGTTTTTATCTTGCCTGGTATTGTTCGGCTTTCTTAACTCTATTTTCCTCTGCTACAAATTTGGATTTTCTTGAGTTTGTATTGAGGTCAATTTTTTCCTTCATTTCGGAAGGTGTTTGATATAAATTTTCCTTTGTCTATCCAATGCTTTTGACTGTGGAGTTTTGTTTGATTTTTTGGAGCTTAAGGTCTGATTTTTGGTGATTTTTATCGTTGTTGGAGCTAGGATGATGAGTTCACTGTTTGTTTCGCTGTTTTAGAGTTTGAGTGAACTATTATTTTCATCACCCAGCTGAAAATCCTTTCGGTTTATTTGAAGTACTTAATGTTTTTGATTTTGTTCGATGATATTTGTTGGAAGTTAGTTGAACAATGAATCGTGGCATTAGTTCTCTATGACGTTGATGGACAGTCCTGTTTTCGCCATGCACTTTACGTGGTCTTTTTGGTTTTATTGTTTAAATCCTTTTTTACTTTATCACTATTAGAATGATGTTTGACTTATATCAGAGGGCTAGTCCTTTGTGTTTCCGACATGGTAGGAACATTAATATTTGACTCGTCGATCTGTGGTCCTTAGTTCTTCCGATCACCGATGATTTTCTATTATCATGGAAGCTGTAGTCAGTCTATCACCTGTCGTTTTGGTTGCGTAGTGAACTATCCTACCGATGCATTAGTGGTTTTGATCTTTGATGCTTAACTATTAGAATTTTTTAGTGTTTGGGAGTGCCAACACTGCGGAAGGGTTGAGGACTAATTGTCCGACGCATAGTGCTCAGAGCCTCAGATCACCAATGTTATTTTTGTCGCAAAACCCATAGTATTTATGCTACCCACTGTTGCGGCTGCTTAGTGGATTATCTGCCTGATGCTTAGCGTATTTTGCTTTTGACTGCCGGTAGGGTTTCCCCACCAATTTTTGGTGTGCTTTTACTCTATTTTATGGAATGGCAGAGATTTCCCATGGGTGTTGGTCGAGTCAGGGTTTTTTCTTAGAGGAAGAGCATAGTTTCGGGTTTGGTGTTTTGAGGAGTGGCGGTTACATAGTTTTGGTTCATGCTTTCATCGTAGGGTTTCAAGTTAGTCCAGATGTGGCCTAGATTGAGATAAAGAGTCTGTTCTATTGGTATTGTGATTTTAGCTGGACAACGGGCTTAGAGGAATTTCATACCCAGCTTGCAGGATTTTATTTACCTTATTATTTTTCTTCTTTCCATGCATTAATACTGTTTATAGTTCATTTTACAAAATGCATGTATCGATACAGTTTGTGTTACTTTGTTAAATGCTAAATGGTCTAAAAATCTGCTATGTTCATGACAGGGTAATTAGCAAAGACGATATGTTTAAAAGCACAAAGCAGTAGGGAGGCAGCAAGGAAGGAAGAAACTTATGAAGAAGCAGAGCTAGAAAAAGAAGAAGAAAATGAATATCTGAGATCAGCAGAGTCTAAAAAGGACTAATGGATTTGATAGCAGCAGAGGCCCAGGTTTGGGGAAAGTTTATCAGCGACCAAGCTGGTCCCTCTTTATAAAAGTGTTATTAAATTTTAAATTAATGTAACATATTGTACAACACTCACTAAAGGACAAAATTGTGAGATTGAATGGTTGGAGGGGAGCCCAAAGGTCACAGGGGGGCATCCCAAAGGTTTTGTTGTTTGTATAAATATAGGGATTTAGATGTAAGAAAAGGACTTTTTCCCAGATTGATTTGTGAGAGTATGTTGTAAGAAGAACTATTTCCTTTTGCAATAAAGAATTACAAGTTTCCTGTTGGAGAAAGCTTGGTGGAATGTTTCGAATGCTGTGCTATGGATCTATTGAATGTGAACTATTTCATTTTCAGCTTATGTCCATTAACTGTGAGATCGTTCTAACTCTTTGAACCTATGTTCTTGTTATGAATGCGCTCTAGTTTATTCTATGAAATTTCCACTGTGAGTAATGAAGGATTTTCATAAACAATAAGCTATATTGTTGTTGATTTATATATTAATGTTCATGTGTTCTGAAATAAGTAACAAATATCTGTGATTTTTCTTAATGCATGCGCAGAAATACATTACTCATTGATAATTGATAATTTTTCTCCCTATTGATAGGTTAGATAGTTATTTTTAGTTTTCTTGCTGTGTGTGATTTAGAAGCTAGAGAGTTAAGTCGAGAGGTAAGAACCTGCATATCACGTTGTGACCGCTCCTCGTTATTTCTATCAATCTGCATTTTTTAGATAGGCACTTGCACATCATACTTAAATACAAAACAACTAAAATATACATGGTGGACCGAATCGTAACCGATAAAACCTTTTGTTTTGTTACTTGACCTACGGTAGCCGGACCGTAAACTGGATGGATTCCCCATACCAAACAATAACGAGCTAGTTGGGAATGTTTATTGGGGAGAATCCCTAACTGTTGTTACCCGTGATTTTCCAGGCATCAACAAGTTTCCATATTTGTAGCTAGGAATTTTGCACCTCCTGCAGACATGATTTGTTCCTCTATTCTAAATGGTTCAGATCTAGAACAAATGGTACACCACAGAATTGGAGGACATTCCCTAGAATGGGTGGATATCTGGAATCAGTCTCTCTGGCATAATAGCATAGTTGTTTCCTATAATGATGGTTCTTCATGGATGTACCTGCATAATCACAAGAAAACAACAAACCAGATCAAATAGCACCAGAATACGATGACTATTCTATGTTGATGACTAAGGAATTCAACAATAAAATATATGATAATAACACAATATACTTTATGGGAAAGGAACCAATTTTGCATTAAATAATAAATAAGAAGTTTACAACCTATGCCTTAGTGTCGATGTGCTCCTTCACAAAGAAAACATCTCATCCCCAATAGCTCCAACTTGCTCCCTTAAGCTCACTCTACTGATTTAGGACAGAATTTCAAAGCAATAACATAACTTTACTCACTCCTCAACCATGGAGTATGAGTTTTCTTTTATCAGCTCGGGATGGATAGAGATGGTTGAAAAATTAGTGGGTGAGGTGGATAGGAGTTTACCAAAGGATGGATCTTGAGCCCAACTGGCCCTAGTGAGTATGGATAAGGGCTCCATGAAGCCTTCTTTCGAGAAGATTCATGAGAACCTCTCCTTTTTCACTTTTTGCCAAGGGCACCGCTTCTTCCTCACCGAGATAGAGTGGTGACAGGGTAGAAACACACATTGAACAAAGGGTAAGGGTGGTGCCACCACTTATGACTAATACATTATAGGCAATGATGAAGAAGGTATAGCTATTTTCCTAAAGGGTAGAGGTGGTGCTGGATTTTCATATGTAGATTTTATGTATGGACCAATATTTTCACTTCACAACTTGGGATTAAGGAAAAATACTAAATTTTGGGACCTTATCACATGCTGATGATGAGATTTAGGTGTAAAAAATAGATAGAGTCAACACCAAGTTCCAAAAAAGAAGGAATACCACACATTGAACCATATTTGTCCTCTAATCTTTTGGAGACCAAAATTCCTCTCAATTGGGAGCTATGATCCAAAATGGACTTGAAATCTAAAATGGTTATAATAATTTGTACCTACAATGTAATATATAATTTTTAAAGGTTACATTATATAAAAATACAATGAAAATGGAAAATATGAATAAGACAAAAGAAAGAAAAATTGAATAAAGAAATAAAAATAGGAGAGGAGGAATAGGAACTGAATAGTTAGTTACACAACACCCCCATTGTCTCATCTCTCCTATATATTCTTGTAAGGATAGTCTCAAAGGTATTTTGTGGGATGGAGAAGAAGACAAAGAGACACATGAGTTGTAGTGAAACTACATTGTAATCAAAACATTTCCAAAATTAAATACAATGCAACCATTGATTGTTGATTTTTCCATTTGGGTTTCCAGGGTAAATCATGTCTCTAATGTGCTATGATTTCCTCTATGTGTTTTTATTTTGTGGTGTTACCTTAGCTATGAATCTTATTGGAGCTTATGTACATTTTAATGGTTTCTAGTTAATGGTGAGAGTGTGATTGGAATATATTTTTAATAAAACTTATAGTTTACAATATTGCGTAGTTATTTTTGTCTAATGGAGGTCCCAACAACTATTTTTCTCCTATCGTTGGATGATTCTTCACACATAGAGATCAATAGATACCATTTTAAAGTAATTGCTTATTTTAGGATGTTTCCAAATAGATTACTTTAGTTTTAATCATATGATGGACATTTTCCTTATTGTATGGATGAATTCTCTTTGCCTGTTGGAACAGGGCCCCGCAGCTACAGGAAAAGCTACTATATCGGGATAAGAAACTCAAAGGAAACAGTACCTTAGCGACCGAGAAGGGAGAGCTCAACCACTGCACTTAAGGCAGCGGTCGAGAAGAGAGAGCTCAACCACTGCATTCAAGGCAGTGGTGATGACAGGAGGGCTCAACTACCCTCATAATGGAAAAGGAGCAACGAGCCGAGTTATTGAAGACAAAGGACAGAAGGGGAGCGACCGAGGAAGTGGTTCCCATACCCACGATCAGCACCGGGAAGCGTGGAAGACTGCAGAAAGCTATGGTGTGACGGAAAGCGGCAGTTCAAAGTACAGATAGGCTGATTGTCATAGTTAGGGTTTTGGGTTACTGTTGGGAAAGGCCCACAATTTTGTAATAGGGCGAGACCTTTGGGCCGCCTATATAAGCATGTATTTTGTATAATGAAATGTTAGCTAGTGGGTCAGTTGAGTTAGCTAGTAGAACATTGAGCTTGATAGCTAGTCAGTTGGTCTGTTAGCTCATAGACAGTTAGCTATTCTTTGAGTATGAATGTAACAATCCGTAGGGATTGAGAGAGAGAGGAAGAGTATATTGTAAGAAGAAGAAGCAATATAGAAGGAGAGGAGATCTAAGAGAGAAGGGCTCCCAGTTGTGTGCGAGGAGTTTCCTAGAAGATCTCAAGCTACATAATAGATTATAGTGGAGCTGTGTTTACTCTCTTAAGATATAATATAATAACCAGTTCCTGTGGATATAGCTTCCCCCCTGGAAGTGAACCACGTAAAATCTGTGTGTTGTGTGACTATTCATGTGATTGTGTTTACTTATTTGCTATCTGTTACCTATTACATGAGCTTTGTTTAATAGTTAATGAATGCATATATTCTATCCTTCAGTTTACAATAATATAGACAGTTAAACGCAAGTTGAATGCATCGAGTAGTCTGTATATGAGTTTATCAGCGCTTGATTCATGTTAGCTATCAGTTATTGTGTAAGGAATTTATGTATATTTAGTTTAGCAAGTTGAGTGCAATAGATGTTAAGCATAATAGATTGAAGAAGCTTAAGTGAAGAGGTTTAACACCCTTATGAAAGGTTAACTGAGCTATTATACCCAGAAAGAAATCCTTTGGGCCTTGAGAGCAAGAGAGTCATATTGAGTCTTACTATAGAAGCTATCGCGGCACAGAAAGGTGATATCGAACTGTCGGAGGAGCCACGGTGTGAGATATCATGGGTAAAGATTCCAGTAGAAGAGAAAGTTGTGCATCGTCCCAGAAGCTGCAATGCGATAAGACCCAGTAACCTAGCAGAGTTAGTTGGGAAGAGAGAAACAGCGCACCGCTGAGAGATCCCACTGGTTTATCAGAGTAAGAGAAACATAGGATGCTATAGAATCTAGTTGAGGACACTTGAGTCTTCATCCACCCCATCTAGGATCACTTCGGGTGAGACTTCAGGCCATTCTATGGTTTGTTGCCGAAAGGGCCAGTGAGCTAGGGGTTTTGTTGGTACATAATAGTAAACCTGGGTCTGCCTGATTAAGCCAACATTTCCTAGGACGTTTTTCTCAATGTATTGGCCCTAGGTAAATATAAACATAATTTTGTTCACAAAAATGAAGATTCTGGTTGCAAGGTGAGAAAATACCACTATGGAAGACGTTGCGAAAAAAGAGGAGAAGAGAAATTTGACAGAGTTTTAGGTAATAGGTAGTTAGACTAATAGTCTATTTTGGGAAAAAAAGTATGATTGTAAACTGGGATGATAGTTCCTATATTTAAATGTAACAATATGTTTTGAGTGAGTAGAAAAGCCTATCAACTGACAGTTGAGAATCAATCAATAGGTAAAACAAGAATTATAAAATCTTATAAATACAATCCAAGATTTGTGCAGATCATACATATGCAAACACTAAGATCAATAGAGGAGAAAAAGAGAAAGAGACCAGAACCTGAGAGCATGAGACATGAAAAGACCTCATTAATTGTAAAGAAGATCTAGAGAAGAGTCTACAGGTTGTGTTCATAGACTAAAGGCATTAAACATTACTCATGCCATATGAATATCACCTTTTTGGTTTTTCCTATACGGGATTCCACGTTAAACATGTTCCTTTATGTCTTTGATATCTGTGTTTTTCTATGAATGAACTCTTATGAGTTTCATTGAATATCTAATGGTATAATAGCATGGAATTTTTATTAATGTGTGTTAGAATCTATATATGTCACATATTGTCTATGTGTGTCAACAAATCAATGTGCTTTATTCCTTGATATATGTATGCTTTTATGATTCCATTCCTTGGTTTCTGTTGAGTGGCCTGTTGATGTCGTGATAAGAAAATCCCCTTCCATCATTGCAGAAACCTGTTTCTAGGAGTCTCCATATATATCTCAGGTGAGACCTCACTTGCGTCATAAGTGTTTCCGATGGAGTTATACTCTATTAGACTAATATCTTGGGCTTTATTGATGGACAGGGAAGTCTGGACCTTGGTCAATAGAAAATACGCCAAAAAATGGTTCTGTTGTTGGGACCTGAATCATTCTAACAAGGATATGTTTTGGCACTCAATGAAACCAAAAATTCAAGATTGGGTTGATTACGAAGCATAAGAGTTTGCACAAGAAGAAATTAAAGGATCATGACTGAACCCGAGAGACTAGTTAGAAAATATCTTTACATAGACATTCATGATATTTTCTTTAGTGAATTTCCCATTCTATTGCATGAGTGGTTGTCAAATATAGAAACTCATAATATTTTTTTTTTAAGGAGGTGCACCCACAGAGTGGAGTCCTTAGTTGATCCAATGTCTGAAAAGAGTTTCTAATCCTATAGCTAGGGTTTTCAACTTCTGGGTTGATAGTATTCTGGAGGGATATATTACTGAGATTGTAGTCGATACTATCAAGTCATACAGTGAAATAGAAAGAGATTTATTCCAGGAACCTCGAATCCGCTATTTGAAATCCTTTAAACTTTGGATAAAGATTCTAGTATGTGAAAACATGATTATGAGAATGGGATATGATGGATAAATCTTTGTGTGCAGAGACCATGGGTAATTTCGCAATAAATATGTTGAGTAGAATGGACCGGAATAAGCTAATATGTTTCCTATTGACAGTGAGACTGAGAAAGAAGGTGGATTCCTAATGAGTGGAATAGGATTTCGGTCAGGAAAGAGAAGAAGGATTGTGACAATAAGATGAAGTTACAACGCGACCGAAATATGGGACTACGAATTGGCACCAAAACTCAACGGTGAATGCTATGACACAGAGGAGGAATATATACTTATATTTGAAGAAGAAGAAGAATAAGAAGAAGAGGATGTACCAAATCCATATCAAGACTACAGAATACGCACGATCCCACGTAGATATTCAGAACCTGACGTAAGACCTAAAAACACATCACCGAGGGGTTTTGTCGATCATAGTAACTATAATAATGGAAATAATAGTCAAGGAATTCCTACTAGTGGAACCTTTAATTCAACAATACCATGAGTACATTGAATGGAAGGAATTGATATAAAGCTAGCTATATTAAATAGGAATGGTTTAGAGGACCATGATAATCATTGGTTCATATGTGAAGCTATATGAACAGTGTGACAGGTCCAAGATGAGGCTATAAAAATATCCCATATCACCACAAACTTTAGAGGCCATGCCCTTGACTGGTATATGAAATTATATATTGTTCTAGCAGGGATCTTTCAAAATCATTAGATCAAGTCTAGACGAGATTGATAGAAGAGTTAAAAAATCCTAAGTATGAGTCACAATGCATCGCATAATTAAAATATATCATGCAGTTGTCAACTGAGTTTATTTGGGACTTCAACCAAAGATTCAAAACTCTATGACCAAAGTATGTTTCTAGATGTTGGATGTCCAACAGAAAAAATGATTTATTGCGGCGATGCTACCGCATATCAGTATTTCTTTAATGCAACAAAAGATTGTATCCAAGAGAGAGGCTCTTGATATTTCCATGAAGTTAAAATATTTATCGGTCGGAGAAACTGGTGTGAGAATGATGTAGATATATTCCCATATTTCTAACATCACATTGCATAAACATGACATAAAGAAAGGAGAATAAGTATAGGAATAACTATGGTGTACAAGATGTAGAACTGAAGTCCATCATAAAGACTCATGTCCAACATTCATGAATTATCTTGCATCATGACCACCAAATCCTATAAATTCACAAGGAATACACTAGTGTAGAATTTGTCAGAACAGAGGAAACTGGTTGGAGCAATGGTTATATTTACATAAAATAGTAAGTGCACTGAATAGTTTATATTGTAAATTTAGTCGATCAGTGGGTCATGTGGAGAAAGAATATAGGGAATATCGGTTGTTGTAGGAGAAAACAATTGACACATATCTGATGAACAAATGATGAACAAATGCAGGTTGAGTGAGATCAGGAACAATACCCTCAACCCATTAGGGTGGTATTTTTAGAGACCTGGGTAGAGGAGGAGGATTTGGTCACAAAAGGGGCCAAGTCATTTGTTATAATTGTGGAAAACCTTGAGATTTTTCTAGAGATTGCACTAATCCTACATCGATGCATTCATATTGTAAAGCATTGGACCAAACTATCGAAGAATTCCCTCAGATAATTACTAAGTGGCAGGCCATAAACATGGGAAACAAGAACCCACCTCAAAATGCCAATCCAAACATTCATAATATTTGTGTTGAATCATGGAAGCCTAATATTGTGACCATAACAAGAGGAGGTGTTGCGATTGGAGGAGATCAAGAAACACCATATGGATAACCAAGAGTTTGACCAACACCACAAGAGAACGTTCCATTTGGTGTCCATAAAGAAAAGGAAGTATTCTTTGATGCACATCATGAGTTCATCGAAAGAAATCAAGCATCGGCTTCCACTGTTGTCCCAATATCGAATGAAGGACCAATATTGGAAATGTATTAATAATTTGAATAGTTATTTCAAAGAAAACTATAAGAGAAGGCCAGTAAGTTGAAATATTTCTTTAAAATTTGTTTATCATTGATAGAAGATAAGTATGTTGTGGTAGAACTAGAAACTTTAGTCAAATAACCTTAAACAAATGTGCGACCATAAAATAAAGTTAAGCACATTGGAAAACGACTAAACAATGGTCTCGAGCTAAGGATGAATTACCATATAGGTTACTATGACACGTGTTATATTATTTTGGGCTTGGGATCAGATGTTAATAATATCACCAAGAAGACATGGAAAATATGGGGAAGTCGAGACTAGTATGGTCTCCCGTTTGACTAAGATTAGCCAACCAGTCGAAGGTTCTACCTATTGGTTGAATGAGACATATTCCTGTCGAGATAGAAGGACTCAGAACCTATGCATATTTTGAAGTTATAGAAATTGTCGAGGATACAAATATGTATCCTGCACTTTTGGGAAGTAACTAGGCTACTGAAAATTAAACCATTTTAAATTTTAAGAAGAGGATATTAATGTTTGAGGATACAAAACTAAGGGTGGTCGCCCCAATTGATCCTCTAGAAGGACAAATATATGTTGAGCAGGAAAAAAGTGAAGGACAAGATGGATATCTGGATCATATCAATAAAATTACTTATGTGATGGATGACTACGTTAATCCGATAGCTGGTGGAAAAATCAGCTAGTGAAGTATTAGTTTCTTCTCCTTGGATTCAAGAGAAGCTTTGGAGAACTCACAAAATCGACTACATGAACTATCAATGCGTAAATGCACAAGAATCATGAAATCTATGCGATGGATAGGTACCTAGGTTTGAGATCTACCTAACTATGAAGGTTTTCCTAACTTGGAATCCTTTAATACAATGCTTGAAGAGAAAGTATCTAAACCACAACCCTTGTTAGCCCTAGATTTTTCATTGAAGGATACACCTGCAACATGGTGGGCTACTCATAAGCAGTCTATTTCAAAATGGAATCAATGTTGAAGATTGTTGGAAGTCTAATTTGGAGAGAAAGTGCTCTGTACTGGTAAAAAATATACATGAATGACTAATTATTTCAATCATATTGAGCATTGTCACATGACATGCGAGACATCACCGCGACATGAATGGGTCCACCAATTTGTACACACATTGGACATGATACCAAGAAAATGGTATACATCGATTGAAATGTGAGGAGAAATAGTTCACTGGGAAGAGTTAGCTACTAGTTTCATGCATAAAATTAAGTTTGCTGATGATAATCCGACAATTGATGATGCTTTATAGATAATCAAAACTAATATATTTGAATATATTCATGTGTTGATGACATGTTTCCATTAGAGCAGCGTGACTGTTCAACATTGGATGGAGTGCTACAATATAAAAGGTGAACCTGATGATGATGGTTCACATGACATAAATATACTTGAATTTAAGGGTACTCGAGTAGTGTAGGGGTCATGCATATCAAGTAAAAATTTTCTTAAACCTCTTAAAATAAAGAAAGTAAATATTGGTTCTCAAGAGAACCCGAAATTTTCTAATATCAGATACTATTGGAATGATGAGACCATAGGGAATATTATTGACTTATTACATGAATTCTAGGATCTGTTTCCCACAAATTTTTTAGTAATGAAGGGAATTGTTGGTGATCTAGGAGAAATGAATATTCCCTTGAAGCCTGATGCCAAACCTATCAAACAACGACCATACAAAATCAATTCAGGATATAAGGAAAAATTCAAGATAGATTTAGACATAATGCTAGATGCAGGAATTACAAAACCTGTCGAGTAATCTAAATGGATTAGTCATATGGTAGTGCAAGACAAGAAAAATGGTGAAGTTCGTATCTGTGTTGACTTGAGGAAGCTGAATGATTCATGTCTACATGATCCATTTCTAACCCCATTTACAGATGAAGTGTTGGAGACAGTCATAGGACAAGAAGTATTTTCATTTACTAATGGATTATCTAGTTACCATGAGATTATAATTGCAAAGGAATATTGGTACAAAACAAACTTTGTGACACAATGAGGATTCTTCTAGTACATGGTAATGCCTTTTGGCCTCTAGAATGCTCCTTCTATTTTTTCTAGAATAGTTGTAGCTTATTTTATATATTTTATCCATAAATTTGTTGAGGTATACTTTGATGACTAGATGGTATATGTGATAGTAAAATATGACAATGAGAGTCTTAGAATGGTGCTTGATTTGTGTAGATAGTTACACATTTCCCTTAATTTAAAGAAATGCATTTTTCCCCTTTTGGAATCTTGCTGGGTCATGTGGTTTATCAAGATGTACTACTGATGGATCCTGCCAAGACTGCTATTATTGTCGACCTACCACTACCTTCGATAGTCAAAAAATTTAGAACTACCTTGGTATATATGAGGTATTATAGAAAATTCATCAGAGGATATGAATAGGTTACAACTGCTATGGAAACATTGTTAAGGAAATATGTCAAGTTACAATGGATTGAGCAATGTCAAGATATTTTGGATGTTCTTAAAAATAAGATGTTTAAAAAACCTATATTGGTACTTCCAGCCAGGAAAACACAATTTCATTTACATGTTCATGCGTCATCTGTGGCATTTAGCGTTGTACTTGCACAACTATGAGAGGGTTCTATTGATCACCCTATTGCATTTTCTAGTAGAAAATTGTTGATGACAAAAAATAATTATACTTATACCAAACGATAAGGAATTTCTATGGTATATACTCTCCAAAAGTTTCAACATTATCTATTGGAAGGACACTTCAAAATGTATACAGACCATTATGCATTGAAGTATTTGGTAAATAATCGAGTGTTGGGGGGGAATATTTGTTGATGGATTCTTCTATTCCAATAATTTGAATTTGATATTATTGTCAAACCGGGTCAACTAAAGTCAGGACTAGACCATCTATCGAGATTATAAAGTTGAGAACATCTTGTGAGTCTCGATGATAATATTCTTGATGCACAACTGTTTGCAGTTAAAATTATTGATGATCGCTACAAATATATTTTACATCTTTTAAGTATAGGATATGCACTAGAAGGATTTGGTACAACATAGAAGAAGTAATTAATTGTAAAATATGCAGATTTCCATCTACCCGTGTGGAAATTCTATAAGATGGGACTAGATGAAATACTTCAGTGTTGTGTTCTGGAACATGAGTGATCATTGGTGTTAGATGATGGTGTTGCAAGAGGTCACTATGCAGGAAAATAAACAGTGCACAAGCTATTACAGGTAGGATTTTGTTGTCCTACTATGCATATAGATGCTATTGATTATTATCGCATATGTGATATTTGTCAAAGAATTAGAAAACCATCACAACGATATGAGATGCCACTGGTACCACAAGTGAATTTGTAGGTATTTGATAAATGGGTGGTTGACTTTGTGGGTCCCATTAACCTTCCAGGAAAATGAGAAAGTGCATGTTATATAATCACTATGGTAGGCTACATAAGTAGATGGCTTGAAGCAACAACAATAAAGGATTGTGTTGCTGCAAGAAATTTTAGCCATGTTGTGACCCGATTTGGATGTCCATAGATTCTGGTAAGAGAATAAGCTACACATTTTGTGAATAATTGTTGGACGGATTAAAGTAACTGAGAGGGGGGGTGAATCAATTACATACCAAAATACATCTTTTAAATGATGTTTCAGATTTATTATGGACATATGTTTAAACCATTCAACATGTAGCTGCAAATTAAATAACAGTCAACATTCAATCACATCAAAAAACACGAGACACAATGTTTTCACGAGGAAATCAAAAAGAAAAATCTTCTTCTTAAGAATGAAAGGTAATCTCCAACTCCTCTTTACATTCTTTTATTTTTCCTGAGCTCCAACCCAGAGGAGGTTGCTACCTCTGGAAGCTCCAAATTCCAATTATACAAGCACCAACTTGTTTCTATTTTCTGGCAACAACCAGAGGGATGCTGCAACACCCCAGAGAACTCTATTCTCCCTTACTCCACCCTACCACCCTCATTTTTCTTTGAATTATAGAATGAATCAAACCCTTACAACCCCTCACTGTCTATGACTAGGCTTTATAAATCAACATTTACATTATGATTCTGAATTAGACAGTATTGCAGATATTCATAACAGATGTTATAATTCTATCTCTGTATATTTTTCTCTGTTTATCATCAAGACTAAGCACATACAGAACTCACCGAGACTGTCACTATATCATTCATATATTCTTTCTCATCTGGACTCTTCATACTTTGCAACCATTAATCTCTATTCATCATCGTATCCAGCTCTTCAATCCCTTTCTGCAATGTTCTCAATCTCTTATATTTGAAATTACCTTACTGAACAGCTCTACCTTTTGTCTACTTGCTACAATATATATATATATATATATATATATGTTTCATTTGATTCCCATTCTCTCTGTTCATTACAGAAACAGTTACGGACTCTTCATGTACCATCTAATTGCAAATGAGAAATAGTTAATAGGTCTCGAATGCTGATCTGTACAAAATGATTCACATTCCACGAATATCATAGATTTTCAAAATTCTCTAACTGAAAAAAAATTTAAGTCCTTCGAATACCCAGTTTGTCTGACCCTCTGCATTCCACAAATAGTCATTCTCTAATTCTCTGATCCCATTGGCTTATCATCAAATCAATACTGTGCTAGACTCTTCATGTTCCATTATTTCCAGTTCAAAGGACCATGGGTTTGGCTCTGAATATGGAGACTTCCTCTACTCTAGGGTTTTACCTTTCACAATGGAGTTCCACTCTCCCTTACTCTAAATCAATTCATTCTAGACATTGCTCTGCAATTCCATGTCACACCACTTATCGCCAATGCCATGCCACACTGGGTTTTAAATGTTTAAATCAGAGGATTATTTTCTTATTCTCCCACCGTTGCGAAAAGACAATCGGCTTCAGTCTCAATATTCTTCTTCGATGCATTTGCCTTAGTCGACTGATTGTTTGGTTTCGTGTCGGAACATTTTGTTCTTTCATTCTCTATTGTTGCAGCTCCTCAACGAGCTAACCATCCACAATGTTTTATGTTGACCGCGGAACTTGCAGTCTGATGGTCTTCCACTGTTGCGGCTGTGAATAGGACTATTCTTCCATAGTATTTTATTCTTCTGCTTGCCGATATGTTTGTTTGTTGCGGAGCCTGAAGTCTCTCAGTATTACGCCATTGCAGATGAAAAAGTCACTATCCTTCCGACCGTTTAGTCATTTCTCCTCCGATGAAGAGTTTTTCCATTTTCGTTGATCCTTGAGTTGTGGGCTTCCGTCATTGCGGATGAATAAGTCACTACCCTTCTGTCGTTGCAGATGAAAGAATCACTATCCTTTCGGCTGTTTAGTCGTTTCTCTTCCAATGAAGAGTTTTCCCATTGTTGCTGATCCTTGAGTTGTGGGATTCCACTGTTGCGGATGAGAAAGACACTATCCTTCTGTCATTGCAGCTCCTGATTTCACTATCATGCTGACGATAATATCCTGATTCCGCTATTCCACTATTCCGCTATCATGTCGACGATGCTATTCCTGTATAATATACTATATAATATACCTGTGCTGCAAATTTTGACAGAATGACAACATCTTGGCCAACAAACTCCCCCTTTGACATGATGGCAAACTTTGAAAAGCTTTCTCCCCCTTTTGACATCCATGGAAAATACTAGAAATAATGCTCCCCCTGTGATCATGACTCCCCCTATCACTGTTTCAATCTATACAGAATGTGTCTAGAAAACATGAAAGCAGAAGCTGTAACTATATGCTAACAAAAAATCAGAGCCATAAAGAACTTGGCAACCTATAATGTGAATGATAATATATTCATAGTGGACAAACCCCCAGCTGAGCTCGAAGCGTTTCAAACTATGATTTGGGAAGGGGCTTAGTGAAAATATCAGCAAGTTGATCTTTTGTTCCAACATATTCAAGCTTAATCACCTTGGATAGTACCTGCTCTCTCAGAAAATGATACTTTATAGGTATGTGTTTAGTCTTTCAATGCATCACTGGGTTCTTTGAAATACTTATTGCACTTGTATTATCACAAAAAATGGGAATGGGATCATCATAATGTATGTGCATATCCTTCAACATTTGCTTCATCCAAAGGATCTGAGTACAACATCCTGCTACTGCTATATACTCGGCTTCAGCTATAGATAATGAAACAGATGATTGTTTCTTACTAGACTATCTTACCAAACAACCTCCAAGAAAGAAGGAAACACCACTGGTACTTTTCCTGTCATCAATACATCCAGCCCAGTCAGCATCTGTAAATGCATATAAGTCAAGAGAGTTACTTGTTGGATACCACAAACCATGTTTTGCTGTTCCTTTTAAGTATTTGAAAATCCTGTTTACAGCCAACAAGTGACCATTCTTAGGTGAAGCCTGAAATCTTCCAACCTGATAAACAACATGCATAATGTCTGGCCTAGTTGCTATAGCATATAGTAGATTTCCAATCATGGATCTGTACATAGTCTGGTCTACATCTCCAGAGTTATCATCTTTACTGAGTTTACATCCAGTGACCATAGGTGTACCAACTAGCTTACAGTCCTCCATTTTGAATTTCTTTAACATTTCATTAATGTATTTAGTCTGAGAGATAGAGATACCTCTGTCACATTGATTGATTTGTAATCCAAGAAAGAACTTCATTTCTCCTAGCATAGACATTTCGAATTCCTACTGCATGCTTTCAGCAAAATTTGTGCTTAGTCTATCATCGTCACTCCCAAAAATTATGTCATCAACATAAACTTCTATAATAATCAGAATTTTATTCTCTTCTTTAATGTACAGGTTACTATATGTGTGACCTTTCTTGAATCCTTGCTGCATCAAGTAGTTATCTAGTCTGGATTACCATGCCCTAGGTGCTTGCTTTAATCCATATAACGCTTTCCTTAATCTGTAAACAAACTATGATGCATCATGTGCATGAAATCCTTCTGGCTGCTCCATGTAGACTTCCTCTTCTAGATCACCATTTAGAAAAGCTGACTTCACATCCACTTGGTAGACTTTAATTTGTTTGGAGTTGGCATATGCTAAGATAAACCTTATTGCTTCCATTCTAGAAACAGGGGAAAATGTTTCACTGTAATCAATCCCTTCTACCTGTGCATAACCTTTGCAGACTAGTCTTGCTTTATTTCTGGTTACTTTTCCTGTATCATCCAGTTTATTCCTGAAAACCCACTTAGCTCCTATTACATTTTTGTTTGTAGGTCTAGGAACTAGTTCCCAGGTATGATTCTTTTCGATTTGACTAAGCTCTTCCTTCATAGTATTTACCCAATGTTCATCTTTGATAGCTTCATTCACATTTTTTGGTTCAGTCAGAGAGAGAAGTGATACCTGCTTTTCAAGGATGGGTTGTTGTCTTTTACTTCTTGTCTCGACACCTGGGTTTATATCCCCAATAATCAATTCTTCAGGGTGATTTTTCTATATTCGACTACTCGAAGATTTTGTTGAAATTGTATTTTTTGAATGATTGAAGCATTGTTCATCATCACATGTAGTTCTGTCACTGTCATCATCCTTAACCTCTTCTATTTCATCCTCTTCATCATCTGACCTGTGCTTGTCAAATATATCATGAGTCTCAAACTCCTTTTGCTTAGTCTTTGTTTTTAAGAATGCAAATTCATCAAATGTTACATCTATTGCTTCAATGATCTTTCTTAGTATGAAATTATAACATTTATATTCTTTTCTAGAACAGGAGTAGCCAACTAATACTCCATCATCGGTTCTAGAGTCTAATTTTCCCAAATGTGGATCTACTCGTTTGATAAAACACTTACAACCAAAAATCCTGAAATGTTTAACGTTGGCTGGTCTTCCTTTCCACATTTGATATGGCATGACAAAATGGTTATTTCTTAGCATACATTGATTCAGAATGTGAACTTCTGTGTGAATAGCTTGAGGCCAAAGCACATTACTCAACTTTGCTTCATGCAGCATGGTTCTAGCCATCTCTACTACTGTTCTGTTTTTCCTTTCTACTACCCCATTCTGCTGAGGAATTTCAGTCATAGAGAAGTGTCTATTTATCCCGTTCACATCACAAAATTTGTTAAATTCATTTGACACGTACTCTCCTCCATTATCAGATCTCAGGCACTTTATTTTCTTGTCACATTCATTTTCAACAAATTCTTTAAATGTTTGAAAATAGTCAAAAGCTTCAGATTTCTTTTTCAATAAGTAAATCCAAGTCATTCTAGTGTAATCATCCACAAATAATAAGAAATATTTTTCTGCTTTCATCCCTTTTGTTCTCATGGGCCCACAAATATCAGTATGCACTATCTCGAGCAGTTTAGTTGTGGAGTATTCTTTTGTTTTAAATCTGACTCTTGTTTATTTCCCATGTTGGCATTGCTTGCACACTGCACCTGAGAGATTCTTTAAAGATGGTAAATCTCTTATAGCTTCATTCTTACTCATATTGATCAGATTATCAAAATTGATGTGACCTAGTCTCTTGTTCCACAACCAGCGTTCATTCTCATTACTAAGACAACATTCATTCTTTTTCTCATCTAGAATATAGACATTGCTTGAACTTCTTGTGGCTGTACCTATTAGTTTATCTGTTTTCACATCTCTAATTTGACATCCATTTGAATCAAATATCATGTAGCATCCCTTATCACATGTTTGACTAACACTCAGCAAGTTGTGTTTCATGTCTTCTATCAACAGGACATTTTCAGCCATGTTTTTCTTACTATTTAAACATACAGTCCCTCTTCCAATTATTCTAGCTGTCTGATCATTCCCAAATGTGACAGACCCCTATTTTCCTTTGTTTAGTTTGATAAACAAATGTTTACTTCCTGTCATATGTTTGGAGCATCCACAGTCTATTATCCATTTGACTCTATGTTCAGCTTGCAGGGCTACGTTACATTTTTCAGCTTTCAGATTTTCAGTCTTCCTTTTCCAGATTTGAGTTTGTTGATGATTATAGATGGGTTTACTAACTTTCAGAAAGTTTGTAGGGCAATTTCTTGAAATATGGCCAAAATTTTGACACTTATAACATTTTGTTTCATGGTTTAAAATATCAAATCTGTTATGAGTATTACTATTTCTCTTTTGACTTGTCACATCCAATCTTTTTCCATATCCATGTCTAGACTTCTCATAACCATTATGTTCATATATTTTTCTTGAAAATTTAGTACAAAACACATCCTTGTGTCCATAATTGTAACAGAAAAAAAAATAGCCACTAAACTTATTTTGATACCCGTCATGTGTCCTTTTCTGAACAATTGATCTTGATTTTTCTTCCTGTTTCTCAACCACTGAATTCTCATCAACTCCTTTCTCATTCTTCTTTTCTATACCTATTTCTTTCAAACTTGAACTATAACCATCATTGATCACTGCTTCCTTATAACCAAGTACAGATTTATCATTTATAGATCTCTGACTTTCTATTATCTATTTAGAATTGATGAACTGTGATTCATGTTACTTTCCTGTACCTTCTTCCTTAATAAGACAACTTCTAATTTCAGGTTTTCAATCTCTTTATCCTTTACCATAATTAATTTGTTTAGATATTCTTCAGTGATTCTAGCTTCTTCCAGTTTTAGTTTTAATTCAATCATCATCGCTTCAGTGCTTTCAAATGAATCATTTGATTTTTTCAACTCATCCTCAAATTCTTTAACATTTCTCTTAAGATGTCTACATTCTTTTCTTTCTCTTCTTAAATCACATAGAGCACTTACCAATTCTGCTTCCAAATCCACTTCACCGTCTTCTTCCTCTTCAAACTGGTCTTTCTGATTTTCCAAAGCCATAAAGAGATTCTCATCTCATCACTTTCATCGGAATCAGATATATCACTTTCTTCTTTAGTTAATAAACTCTTTTTCTTGAAAGTACGTCTATTTAAATACTTCTTGTATTTATTTTTGTATTGCTTTGGCTTTTTACTGCTTTCTTCCTCATTGTCAGAGTTCTTCCTATATGGACATTTGGAAGCAAAGTGGTCTATTATACCACATCCAAAACATTTCAAAGGAAGCTTACCTTTGTACTTACATGTACCCTTTCTTAAGCTCTTGACAAAATTTGCTTCTTCTTCATCTTCTTCTGTTTTTTTAGAATGGTTCGCTTCTTCTTCTTTCTTTTTCTTCTCCTTCTTTGATAATTTGAATGCTTCTTCTTTCCTGGAAGAAGTCTCACCAAAAATTCTCATTTCATATGCAGTCAGTATTCCATTAAGTGTATCCATATCTAAGGTATCTAAATCTGCTCTTTCTTCTAATGCAGAAACCTTAGGATTAAATCTAGCAGGAAGATATGTAAGAACCTTTTGCACAATAGCTTCATCTTCAATATTTTTTCCTATCCCTCTCATGGTATTGGCAACTTCATCTATTCGGAGAAAATAAGTGGCTATATCTTTAGATTCGTCCATTTTCAAACTTTCAAATTAAGATCTATATGTTTGTAATTTGGCATTTTTAACTTTAACATCCCCTTCATAGAATATTTTCAGTTTGTCCCAAATTTCTTTTGCTGAGGAACAGTTCATTACTTTAACAAATTCTAAAGCTGCTAGGCCTCCTAGAATACCATACATAGCCTTTGAATTACTCTCATAGAGTCTTCTACTTATAGGATCTATTGGGATAGTTGCTGGAACATTATATGTATTTAAACAAGCTTGCCATACATCAACTCCTTGAGACTGTAGAAAGAGTTTCATTCTTATACTCCAAATAGCATAATTATGTCCACCAAATAGAGGCATTCCATGTTTGGTAAATTTTGATTTCTTGTCCATTGATTAGGATCTAGATTCTAGTGGTTAAACTGATTTGAAGCAACCTGCTCTGATACCAATTGTTGGATGGATTAAAGTAACTGAGAGGGGGGGTGAATCAGTTACATACCAAAATGTATCTTTTAAAGGATGTTTCAGATTTATTATGGACATATGTTTAAACCATTCAACATGTAGCTACAAATTAAATAACAGTCAACATTCAATCACATCAACAAACACGAGACACAATGTTTTCATGAGGAAATCAAAAAGAAAAATCTTCTTCTTAAGAATGAAAGGTAAGCTCCAACTCCTCTTTACATTCTTTTATTTTTCTTGAGCTCAAACCCAGACGAGGCTGCTACCTCTGGAATCTCCAACTTCCAATTATACAAGCACCAACTTGTTTCTATTTTCTGGCAACAACCAGAGGGATGCTGCAACACCCCAGAGAACTCTGTTCTCCCTTGATCCACCCTACCACCCTGATTTTTCTTTGAATTACAGAATGAATCAAACCCTTACAAACCCTCACTGTCTATGACTAGGCTTTATAAATCAGCATTTACATTATGATTCTGAATTAGACAGTATTGTAGATATTCATAACAAATGTTATAATTCTATATCTGTATATTTTTCTCTGTTTATCATAAAGACTAAGCACATACAGAACTCACCAAGACTGTCACTGTATCATTCATATATTCTTTCTCATATGGACTCTTGATACTCTGCAACCATTAATCTCTATTCATCATCGTATCCAGCTCTTCAATCC
>LPNX010351448.1:375251-440216 GCA_001517045.1 Pseudotsuga menziesii | reverse complement strand
GTGTGTGTGTGTGTGTGTGTGTGTGTGTGTGTGTGTTTCAGTTGATTCCCATTCTCTCTGTTCATTACAGAAACGGTTACAGACTCTTCATGTACCATCTAATTGCAAATGAGAAACAATTAATAGGTCTCGAATGCTGATCTGTACAAAATGATTCACATTCCACGAATATCATAGATTCTCAAAAGTCTCTAACTGAAAAACACTTTAAGTCCTTTGAATACGCAGTTTGTCTGACCCTCCACATTCCACGAATAGTCATTCTCTAATTCTCTGATCCCATAGGCTTATCATCGAATCAATAATGTGCTAGACTCTTCATGTTCCACTGTTTCCAGTTCAAAGGACCCTAGGTTCAGCTTTGAATATGGAGACTTCCTCTGCTCTGGGGTTTTACCTTTCACAATGGAGTTCCACTCTCCCTTACTCTAAATCACTTCATTCTAGACGCTGCTCTGCAATGCCATGTCACACCACTTATCGCCAATGCCATGCCACACTGGGTTTTAAATGTTTAAATCGGAGATTTATTTGCTTATTCTTCCGCCGTTGCAGAAAGACAATCGGCTTCAGTCTCGATAATCTTCTCCGATGCATTTTCCTTAGTCAGCTGATTGTTTGGTTTCACGTCGGAACATTCTGTTCTTTCAATCTCCACCATTGCGGCTCCTCAACGAGCTAACCATCCGCAATGTTTTATGTTGACCGCGGAAATTGCATTCTGATGGTCTTCCGCCGTTGCGGCTGTGAATATGTCACATACCCCAATTTTGTAAAATAATGTTAATTGTTTTAATTATATTATTAAGACATTATGTTAAGTTTAATGCTAAGTAGAAACTGATGACTTAGTAGAGTCAACATAAATGGAATGTAATTCAGAATATTTTATCATTAATAAATAAATTGTGGAGACAACAGCATGGGAGAGCTGCTAAAAAGATGTTACTGCTCAAACTGGTGGATGGAACTAGGTGGAGGGTAAAATACAAGTGGAAGCATCCTCAAACACTTCCTAATTTGCAGGTGGCAACTTCCCTATATTTGGTGTCATGATCCCCCAAGAAAGTGGGATCAGAGCAGGTGGCTCATTAAATGACAACTAACCCAAAAAAGACCTAGGCAATCTTTTAAAAGTACTCAATGAAGAGAGCTGAGGCTGCTCAGATATTTTCCAGAGAGAATTCATTCAGGTGAATGTTATTCAGGAAATTCATTGAAGAAAGAGGGAAAAACATTAAGGAAGTTGTTCTGAGAGGAATGCTGCAGTAACTTGGTTATTACAAATTTTTAGCTGGGAGAACTTACTGATAAGTTCTGGGTTAATACTGAGTTTGAAGACTGGTATCTCACTTTCCTGCACCTAGTTCCATCCAGGGAGACCAGAGCAAGCTCTGGGGTCCTGAGGAGTCGCTGTTTGAGCACTCTCTAGGAGTTGGTGGGGAGGAACAGCCTCCCATTGCTGTTGTTTCCCCAGTTCAAACAGGTTCTGTCACTTAACTATTTTTGTTTTAATGAGTGTGAATGGATGAATGTTATGCTTATATTATATGATAGAAGAGTTAGCTAGTTTAGTAATGTAAATGTTTCAGTTTATCAACAATTGAATCTGTTAATGAAAAATAAAGACCCACTGTGTTTTTCCACATCTGGGTTCACCAGATCGTACTCCAGCACAGGGGTAGAATTATAGAAGGATGATATGATGATAATATAGAATATGATGATAGTAAAATTATAGAGTAGTATTACTGTGTTATTTGCAGAGGAATTATCTTGGTATTGGGAGTAGTATTTTTCTGTACAATTCTTGTTATTTAGTTACTTTCAATAACCTGAAGTGCTTCATAGATTTACAATTTATTTTCTTTCAATCTTAATGACTGTTTTATCTAAGAATTAAATGGAAAGACATAATAGCTAGATTTCGAATTCATTCTACAGATACTTCAGTTCTTAGCAAGATTCTCTTACAAAAGAACATATATAAATGTACATAGGTTATTCACTTAAATTCTGTTTTCTCTAGTTATTTATAAAAAAAAAATATAACTGTAGTTTATAATTCTTAAAATATTAACTGGGTAAAATACTAAACTGTGCAGTAAACATATTAAGTTCTTTTATAAATAAATTTTAAAATTGTTAACGGGCTATTTTAAAAGAAATATTATAGAATAAAGAAGATGTAAGAACACAGTAGATAAATAATAATTTATCTTCTGTTTATAACTAATCAAAAATACAGTTGATAATTATAACATTTATAGCACAGCTCTATAGATTATTATTAAATGAAAACAATGTATTATATTATAATATCACCAGTAAATGGAATGGAATTTATACAAAAGGGATGTTCATAACAGATACCTTACTTACTGTAATAAAACACAAATTTATTATAAGTTGTAGGATAATAGTTATATAATAACAATACCAACACTCTCAAATAAAAATAACTAAGTGTCTATGAGTACAAGAACAACAATATTATGTCTATTTTATGTACTGTATAGACAAATTATGCAAGTTAAAATAGTAAGTACAAGAACAGTAATAATGGGTAATCTAGTCAAATTTTAGTATTACTAGAGTACATATAATTTCTGTACTTGAAAAGGGAGTAACTGTTAGTTACTTAAAGTACTTCATCAAAATTCTAAATCAAACAAATAGAGCTACAGTCTTCTCGTCCTATCAAGTCGATCTATTAATACAAAATTAACTACAATAATTTACATATATATTATTAACGTAGGATAATTTTCCAATATCATATAAATATTTCTTTTATGGCTGCGTTCACAAAATATTATTATTATAATGCAAGTAAGTAGAGGAATAAATAAATTGCAGTAAGACATCGTAAGCACCAAATAACAAAAAGGGCTGTTTAACAACTCATATATTAAGTTAGGGTTTAAAAACCCTGTAAGTATAAAAACATCAACAGAAGTATGGAATCGAGGGTTTTCAAGCCCGTATTCCAAGTTGTCTCTCAACCTTGGTATTTTACACAGTAAAGCTAAGTGAAATACTACTGAAGCCACGGCTTCTACAAAGTTTTTAAAAATAGTTTTAATATACAATGACGGCCAGAGCTAGAGCGCCTACATCCAGCTCAAGGGCCTCTTATAACTGTAAGAATAAGCCACAATAAGAAGTAAAAAGTAAACAAAAACCCTAAAGGTGACAGTTCATGACAGCACAACCCATTTTGTTCCAAATGGACCAAGTAAAGAGGAACGACCATGGTTAAAAACCAGGCTTACCCGTAAACCTGAACTGATGTCGCAATCTTGCACTACTGAGTAGCGGAAGGGTTCAACCTGTAATAAGAAGAGTTCATATTAAAATATATTAGAACTAACCTTATTTATTCTAAAAACAATTTAAAGAACAGAAGAAGGACTGACAGTCCTCTTACCCAATATTTTTGGTAAAGCACGACCACCACCGAACTGTGTATCCACCACGAACGCGAGCAGGAAGCTATTTGCAGAAGGGAGAATAGGGTTAACAATGCATCATACACACAAGTGATGTCCGAGGAACAATACATCAGTACTCACAAAGGAGGAATGCATTTACAGTCAAGGGTTTGGTCATAGAAACGGCGAGGGAAAAAACCCTAAGAACTTCATCAATAACCCTTGTAAAGCACAGGACAGTGTTACAAAAACTCCTCTTTACAAATGGTGGATGAACATTTACGGAGAAACAACATTTGGGAGGTTACCACAGAGCAAGGCAACGATGGTGTTCACGAGCATTTGCAGCAGAGTGAGGAATGCCCGAAGGCGATGGGAGAATGGTGTGTAGGGTTGGACTTCGGCCCTTTTAACAGTCCAATGCATGGTTTAGGAATGGCCACGTACCACGTAAATTATTTTACACGATGTGGGTAGTTTCGTATAGTTCTAATTTTCCAGCGTTTCCAAAATGATTTCAATCATTTTGACATATCCAAAGTTTCTCTAAGTTCATCATGAACGTAGTATGGAAATGATGAACGTAGTATGGAACCTATATAATTATGTCACAAATAAAACTTGTTAGTAATCATTAAAAGCATGAGAACACTTATGATTATATGATTATGCTTATGGTTTACAATACAAAGTATATTCTTCACTTTATCGTAACTAAAACTCTTTGCATATCTCCTTTCTACATTACAACATTATCATCAAACGTTATAATTATAAAATGTTAAGGGCCTTATAGTGTATGACTTAAGAGAAGAAGAGTAAGGTTATTCTCTTAGTTCTAATTTTCCAGCGTTTCCAAAATGATTTCAATCATTTTGACATATCCAAAGTTTCTCTAAGTTCATCATGAACGTAGTATGGAAATGATGAACGTAGTATGGAACCTATATAATTATGTCACAAATAAAACTTGTTAGTAATCATTAAAAGCATGAGAACACTTATGATTATATGATTATGCTTATGGTTTACATTACAAAGTATATTCTTCACTTTATCGTAACTAAAACTCTTTGCATATCTCCTTTCTACATTACAACATTATCATCAAACGTTATAATTATAAAATGTTAAGGGCCTTATAGTGTATGACTTAAGAGAAGAAGAGTAAGGTTATTCTCTTAGTAATAATCTTACTTACTTGCAACTAGCTCGATATTTTAGTAATGGTAACTACCCTAAGAAGATATATTACTTAATCAACTATAGTTATTCTTATAAAGAATTTAATGAGACCTTAATGGTAAAACAGGATAGAATGTAATTTAAAGATAACCCATAGACTTGTTAAGTAACAAAATTTATACTACGACTCAGTTGTTTGTAGTTTTGGCCATTATTTATTAAGCCAATCTTATCATAATCAAGCTAAGATACTATTAAGTTATGAAAAGAAATTCTTCAATTTCATAAGCTAACCATGATAAGTAAATCTATAATTGTGGTAGTCACTTACCTTGAATGATTTTAGTATGGAACTAGCAGGTTGTATGAAAGTATGTAGGTCTCTAAAAGCTTAAAAGTTTTCTTGAGATTTGAATATTATTACTGACTTTAAATAGATCATTACTCCCAAATAATTATAGTATAGAGGAATTTAAAACCTTTAATACTAGCTTCGTTTATTTGACTGTAGTATGCAATGAGATTGTAATTTCTTTAAACTCGAGAGAAATGAAAAGTAAGAATTTGATACATAAGCTCTTTAGAACTGGGTGGTATTATTTTTCAGACATGCTATAGTTTAGTAAGATGGACAACTAAATTTAGACCTTGATCTTACTTTTATACCTGTAAGAATTATTTAAAGTATTTTATCTTACAATTGACAATCATGGTAGACGTGAAACAATTCTGAAGCTTTTGAGGACTATAGTATTCAGTAACTGGAAAGAAAACAGTTGCAACCATTAGTGCTAAACCTTTATCTTTTTCCTTAAAAATTAAAGGAATAGAAGCAGTGAAATAATTATACCTTGAACACTTGAAATTGTGTTTAGTATCTATTTCTTTACTGAGTTCACTGATGCGACAGATTCTATAATCAAATGCTTTAAAAATTTACTTCAAGCAGCGCCCAAAGCTTCTTACCTGTAGTCTGTAAGACAAGAAAACCCTCTACATTAGCTCATAAGCTAAGTAAGCCCACATTTTGCATTGACAGTCTCACCTTATGGTCGCAAAAAGAACAAAATCAGTAAACTGAAAAAGAACTATTTTTTGCTAAATAAAAACAACAAATAATGAATCTTTGATAACATTTATCTAATCAACAATTAGTTAACTGCATTTATGTTAATAGTATGAAAATTTAAAAATTTTAATTTTTTTCAGAAATTTTGGGGTTTTGACATGTGGCATCAGAGCATGGTTCAAACACTAGGCCTCAATGAAGCCCAACTAGTTTCCACAGAACAGTAAAAAAATAATGTACTAACCTGTATTTTGTTTTATGTAAAAAAAGAACAGAAAACATCTTTTTCTGAATCTAACAGGCAGGTATGGAGAAGCTAGGAGAATATGCTAAGGAGCAGTCTCCAAACACCGAGACAAGACAGATGTCTAGAGAACCTGTGTTAGAAGAGGTAACTGCTCACTCTTCAGAGATGATGCAGACTATAAAGGATTTAAAGACTGAAATGGAATCAGTCAAGAAGGATAATGAGAGAATTTTAAAGACTCAAGAGGAGTTAAACGAAATTTTGATGGAAAAATTTTAGACTGAAGGAAGGAGCAAAAGATCTGAATCTGAGGAAGCTAGCCATCAGAAAGGATCTAAAAAGATGAAACTGGCTAAAGCTGAAAGTAGTTCATCATCTGAAGGATTCAGGGAACAACAAAGCTATTACACTACTAGTGACAGTAGTGAGGATGAGTTGTATAACAAAAAGAAAAAGTACAAGCCATATGAAGATATTTTCGGGGAGTTTAAAAAAATAAAGCCCCCAACTTTCAACGGAGAGACTGAAAAAGGGGAAGAGGCAGAGTCCTGGTTATCCGGGATGAGGAAATATTTTCAGATATACAACTATTCAAATCAGCTAAGGCAAGAATGGCAATCTATAATCTCTCTGGAAAAGCAGACATATGGTGGCAAGATCTGAAGAGAGTTAAGGGTATCAAGGAAAAAGAGGTTAATTGGAGTACTTTTAAAAGGTACTTCAAGAAGAAATTTCTGTCTGAACAATACTATGAAGAGAGAGCAAAATAATTTTACGAGTTAAAGTTAGGATCCATGACTATGAAGGACTTAAACAGTAAATTATTAAGTTTGTTGAGGTATGTACCTTATTTAGTTGATGAGAAACCTAAAGTACAATGGTTTCTCAGTTGTCTTCCATATCATATCAAGGACAGAATCAAGTATGATAACCTGAAGACTCTGGAAGAAGCCATGAGGAAGGCAAATTTCTATTTTGAGCAGAACAAGAAGAAAGAAGGTATAGCCAACTAGAAGGCTAAAAAGAACAGTAATCAGTCTGAGTTTAAAAAGAAAGAATTTGTACCCCAGAAGAATTTTAAGAATAATAAGAACAGAAATTATTCCAACAGCAAGAATTTCCAGGGGAATAAAAATGGTGTTTCCCATAATTCCAATAATTCCAATAACTTCAAGGGCAAGGAAGTTCCAAACAATCATGGAAATTTCACTAAGAATTTTGAACGAAAGGATCCTGTTAAGTGCTGGGGGTGCAATGGCCCACACTATGCCTCGGTCTGCCCAAATCGGAAAAAGCCAAACAACAATATTCATACTGTGCAGGATGAAATTATTGTTGGAGATTTTGCAAGGACTATGCCCAGAATCAATGCAGCGTTGGAGAACCGCCAAGCTGATTATCAAACTTCCATGGTGGAAGTAGAAGGTATGGTTAACCAAACCCCTATAACCATTTTAATAGATCTAGGAGCTAGTCTTAGTTACATTTCACCTCAGATAGTAGAAAAGTGTAAATTGACCATTGAAAAGTTTGATAGCTCCTGGTTAGTTCAATTAGCCACTGGGGCAAAAACGAAAGTAACCTATTACGTGAAAGAATGTGTTTTAGTTATGAATGATTTTAAAACTACTGTTAAGATAAATGTTCTTCCACTTGGCTCGTATGATTTACTGATTGGTATGGATTGGTTAGAGCAGCATAAGGTAGTTTTAAACTGTTTTGATAAAACCTTTACGTGCGTAAATAATAATGAACAGTTAGTAACAGTTAAGGGTATTCCTAGGAAAACTGTAATAAGGCATATTTCTCCCTTACAACTTAAAAGAGTAGTCAGGAAAGGGTGCAAATCCTATGCTGTAACTATTACAGATGAGGCAAATAAATCTGAAAAAGATAAAATAAAAATAGAGGATATTCCTGTTTTAAACGAATTTACTGATGTTTTTCTAGAGGAAATTCCAGGATTACCTCCTAGGAGGGAACTGGATTTCACTATTGAGATGGTACCAGGTGCTGTACCTAGCTCAAAGGCTCCATATCGTATGAATATTTTGGAACTTAATGAATTAAAATCACAGTTAAAAGAATTAATAGATAAGAAGTACATTCGACCTAGTGTGTCCCCTTGGAGAGCACCGGTCATCTTTGTCAAAAAGAAAGACGGAACTATGCGACTATGCATAGATTACCGTCAACTAAATAAGACGACAATTAAAAATAGATATCCATTGCCCCACATAGATGATCTGTTTGATCAGCTGCGTGGAGCTACAGTGTTCTCAAAGATAGACCTGAGATCAGGATATCATCACGTAAGAATTAAAGATGAGGAAATTTTCAAGACAGCCTTCAGAACAAGGTATGGACATTACAAATTTGTCGTAATGCCATTTAGGCTTACTAATGCCCCAGCTGTCTTTATGTACCTGATGAATAATATAATGCATAAATACTTAGATAAATTTGTTGTCGTATTTATCGATGACATCTTAATTTATTCTAAAAATGAAGCGGAACATGAAGAACACTTACGGATAGTTTTACAAGAGCTGCGAGAGCAACAGCTCTTTGCGAAGTTCAGCAAGTGTGATTTCTTTAAGGATGAAATCCAGTACTTAGGTCACGTAGTGACTAAGGAAGGGATTTCAGTGGATCCTGAAAAGATTCGGGCAATCGAAGATTGGCCAGTACCAAAAGACGTAACAGATGTTAGGTCCTTCATGGGAATTACCAGTTATTACCAGAGATTTATTGAAGGATTTTCAAAAATAGCTAATCCAATCACTTCCTTGCAAAAGAAAGGCAATAAATTTGATTGGAACTTAAAGTGTGAAGAAAATTTTAAGAAATTAAAAACTTTATTAACAACTGCGCCTATTATAAGAATAGCATATCCTAATAAGGATTTTGTGGTATGCACCAATGCTTGTAATGATGGTTTAGGTGGTGTACTGACTCAAGACGGGTATGTCATTTCCTATGAGTCCAGGAAATTAAAAATACATAAAAAAAATTATGCAAATTATGATTTAGAACTTGCAGCTGTTATACATGCTTTGAAAATGTGGCGACACCACTTAATAGGCAGAAATTTTATTTTAATGACTGATAATAAAGGTCTGAAATAACTTTTAGATCAGCCCAACTTAAATGCAAGACAAGCAAGGTGGTTGGCCTTCTTGAGTGAATATGATTTCGAAATTCAACACATAAAAGGAAAATAAAATAAGGTGGTTGATGCTTTAAGCAAAAATGCAAAGCTGAACTTTACAACAACGATCAGCATTTATGCTTCTGATTTAAATGAACAGCTTACTGAAGGGATAAAATTGGACGAAATTTATCAAAAATTACAAGTTACAGCTAAAGAAGAACCTACAGAGAGTTTAATAAAAGGTTATAGTCTAAATAAAGATGGATTTTTATTGTTTAAGGATAAACTGTATGTGCCTAATGTGCCCAAGGTTAAGTTGCTGATTCTGGACGAAGTTCATAAAATACCTTACTCAGGGCATCCAGGTTACCAAAAGACTGTAACCATGTTGAGAAAATAATATTTCTGGCCTAATATGAAATCTGAAGTAGCTGAGTATATAGCTAGATGTTTGGACTGTCAACAAGTAAAAAAAGAACACCAACATCCAGCTGGTTTACTGCAACCTTTGCCTATTCCCAGTTGGAAATGGGAAGTAATTAGCTTGGATTTTATTACTGGATTACCCAGAAATCAAAATCAAAATGATTCTATTATGGTGGTGGTTGACAAGTTAAGTAAATCTGCACATTTCATTCCTGATAAAACTACTTACAAGGCTGCAAACATAGCTGACATATTCTTAAAGCAGATTTTTCGGTTACACAGTGTACCAAAGGTGATCATTTCAGACAAGGATCCTAAATTCACAGGGAATTTCTGGAAATCCGTGTTTAAAGGATTAAATACAACACTGAATTTCAGCACCTCTTTCCATCCTCAAACATATGGAAAAACAAAAAGAGTGAATCAGGTGCTGGAAGATTTGTTAAGAATGTATGTTAAGGATCAGCCAGGTAAGTGGGAGGACTATTTGCATTTAGCAGAATTTGCATACAATAATAACTATCAGTCATCAGCTAAGTTCAACCCATTTGAAATTCTATATGGGCATAAATGCAACACTCCTATCTCCTAGAATAATCCAATAGATAGATTGGTGTTAGGGCCTGAATTATTGAAGGAAATGGAACAGATTGTGAAACAAGTGCAGGAAAATTTGAAGGTAGCACAGGATCGGCAAAAGAACCAAGCAGATTTGAAAAGAACTCCCAAAGAGTTCCAGGTGGGTGAGCACGTGTTTATAAAGGTAAGACCAAAGAAGAGCTCCCTAAGAATGGGGAGTTGTGCAAAATTAGCACCATGTTACTATGGTTCGTTTGAAATTCTATCCAGAATTGGTCAAGTTGCATATCAGCTAGCGTTACCACCTAACTTGAAAGTGCATAATGTTTTGAATATTTCTATTCTGAAAAGGTATGTTCATGATGCTACTCATGTGATTGATTGGAATGTTGTACAGGTGGAACTAGAAGGAGAAGTTCTGGTGGAACCGGACTGTATCCTCGGAAGGAGGGAAATTACTCTGCGGAACCGCACAATTGGACAGTTGAAGGTGCAATGGAAGCACCTTAGTCCTGAAGAAGCTACCTGGGAACTGGAAATTAATATGTGGGAAGCATACCCGAATCTGTTCCAGGAGGTTGCATAGGATGAAGAATAAGTAACATCGAGGACGATGTTACATTTTAAGGGGGTGTGTATGTCACATACCCCAATTTTGTAAAATAATGTTAATTGTTTTAATTATATTCTTAATACATTATGTTAATTTTAATGCTAAGTAGGAATTGATGACTCAGCAGAGTTAATAGAAATGGAATGTAATTCATAATATTTTATTATTAATAAATAAATTATGGAGACAACAGCATGGGAGAGCTGTTAAAAAGAGGTTACTGGTCAAACTAGTGGATGGAACTAGGTGGAGGGCAAAATACAAGTGGCAGAATCCTTAAACACTTCCTAAGTTGCAGGTGGAAACTTCCCTATATTTGGGGTCATGATCCCCCAAGAAAGTGGGATCAGAGCAGATGGCTCATTAAATGACAACTAACCCAAAAAAGACCTAGGAAATCTTTTAAAAGTACTCAATGAAGAGAGCTGAGGCTGCTCAGATATTTTCCAGAGAGAATTCATTCAGGTGAATGCTATTCACGAAATTCATTGAAGAAAGAGGGAAAAATAGTAAGGAAGTTTTTCTGAGAGGAATGTTGCAGTAACTTGGTTATTACAGCTTTTTAGCTGGGAGAACTTACTGATAAGTTCTGGGTTAATACTGAGTTTGAAGACTGGTATCTGACTTTGCTGCACCTAGTTCCAGCCAGGGAGACTAGAGCAAGCTCGGGGGTCCTGATGAGTCGCTGTTTGAGCACTCTCCAGGAGTTGGTAGGGAGGAACGGCCTCCCATTGCTATTGTTTCCCTAGTTCAAACATGTTCTGTCACTTAACTATTTTTGTTTTAATGAGTGCGAATGGATGAATGTTATGTTTATATTATATGATAGAAGAGTTAGCTAGTTTAGTAATGTAAATGTTTCAGTTTATCAGTAATTGAATCTGTTAATGAAAAATAAAGACCCACTGTGTTTTTCCACATCTGGGTTCACCAGATCGTACTCCAGCACAGGGGTAGAATTATAGAAGGATGATATGATGATAATATAGAATAGGATGATAGTAAAATTATAGAGTAGTATTAATGTGTTATTTGCAGAGGAATTATCTTGGTATTGGGAGTAGTATTTTTCTGTACAATTCTTGTTATTTAGTTACTTTCAGTAACCTGAAGTGCTTCATATATTTACAGTTTATTTTCTTTCAATCTTAATGACTGTTTTATCTAAGAATTAAATGGAAAGACAGAATAGCTAGATTTCGAATTCATTCTACAGGTACTTCAGTTCTTAGCAAGATTCTCTTACAAAAGAACATATATAAATGTACATAGGTTATTCACTTAAATTCTGTTTTCTCTAGTTATTTATAAACAAAATATATAACTGTAGTTTATAATTCTTAAAATATTAACTAGGTAAAATACTAAACTGTGCAGTAAACAGATTAAGTTCTTTTATAAATAAATTTTAAAATTGTTAACGGGCTATTTTAAAAGAAATATTATAGAATAAAGAAGATGTAAGAACATAGTAGATAAATAATAATTTATCTTGTGTTTATAACTAATCAAAAATACAGTTGATAATTATAACATTTATAGCACAGCTCTATAGTTTATTATTAAATGAAAACAATGTATTATATTATAATATCACCAGTAAATGGAATGGAATTTATACAAAAGTGATGTTCATAACAGATACCTTACTTACTGTAATAAAACACAAATTTATTATAAGTTGCATGATAATAGTTATATAATAACAATACCAACACTCTCAAATAAAAATAACTAAGTATCTATGAGTACAAGAACAACAATATTCTGTCTATTTTATGTACTGTATAGACAAATTATGCAAGTTAAAATAGTAAGTACAAGAACAGTAATAATGGGTAATCTAGTCAAATTTTAGTATTACTAGATTACATATAATTTATGTACTTGAAAAGGGAGTAACTGTTAGTTACTTAAAGTACTTCATCAAAATTATAAATCAAACAAATAGAGCTACATTCTTCTCATCCTATCAAGTCGATCTATTAATACAAAATTAACTAAAATAATTTACAGATATATTATTAACCTACGATAATTTTCCAAGATCATATAAATATTTCTTTTACGGCCGCGTTCATAGAATATTATTATTATAATGCAAGTAAGTAGAGGAATAAATAAATTGCAGTAAGACATCGTAAACACCAGATAACAAAAAGGGATGCTTAACAACTCATATATTAAGTTAGGGTTTAAAAACCCTGTAAGTATAAAAACATCAACAAAAGTATGGAATCGAGGGTTTTCAAGCCCGTATTCCAAGTTGTCTCTCAACCTTGGTATTTTACATAGTAAAAGCTAAGTGAAATACTACTTAAGCCATGACTTCTACAAAGTTTTTAAAAATAGTTTTAATATACAATGACGGCCAGAGCTAGGGTGCCTGCATGCTGCTCAAGGGCCTCTTATAACTGTAAGAATAAGCCACAATAAGAAGTAACAAGTAAAAAAAAAACCTAAAGGCGACAGTTCATGATAGCACAACCCATTTTGTTGCAGATGGACCAAGTAAAGAGGAACGACCATGGTTAAAAACCAGGCTTACCCGTAAACCTGAACTGATGTCGCAATCTTGCACTGCTGAGTAGCGGAAGGGTTCGACCTGTAATAAGAAGATTTCATATTAAAATCTATTAGAACTAACCTTATTTATTCTAAAAACAATTTAAATAATAGAAGAAGGACTGATAGTCCTCTTACCCAATATTTTTGGTAAAGCACGACCACCACCGAACTGTGTATCCACCATGAACGCGAGAAGGAAGCCATTTGCAGAAAGGAGAATAGTTTTAACAACGCAGCATACACACAAGTGCTATACGAGGAATAATACATTAGTACTCACAAAGGAGGAAGGTGTTTACAGTCAAGGGTTTGATCATAGAAACGGCAAGGGAGAAAACCCTAAGAACGTAATCAATAACCCTTGTAAAGCACAGGACAGTGTTACAAAAACTCCTCTTTACAAATGGTGGATGAACATTTACGGAGAAACAACATTTGGGAGGTTACCACAGAGCAAAGAAACGATGGTGTTCACGAGAATTTGCAGCAGAGCGAGGAATGCTCAAAGGCGGTGGGAGAATGGCGTGTAGGGTTGGACTTCGGCCCTTTTAACAGTCCAGTGCATGGTTCAGGAATGTTCACGTACCACGTAAATTCTTTTACACGATGTGGGTAGTTTCATATAGTTCTAATTTTTCCAGCGTTTCCAAAAGGATTTCAATCATTTTGACATATCCAAAGTTTCGCTAAGTTCATCATGAACGTAGTATGGAAATCATGAACATAGTATGGAACCTATATAAATATGTCACAAATAAAACTTGTTAGTAATCATCAAAAGCATGAGAACACTTATGATTATATGATTATGCTTATGGTTTACAATACAAAGTATATTCTTCACTTTATCGTAACTAAAACTCTTTGCATATCTCCTTTCTACATTACAACGTTATCATCAAACGTTATAATTATAAAATGTTAAGGGCCTTATAGTGTATAACTTAAGAGAAGAAGAGTAAGGTTATTCTCTTAGTAATAATCTTACTTACTTGCAACTACCTCGATATTTTAGTAATGGTAACTACGCTAAGAAGATATATTACTTAATCAACTATATTTATTCTTATAAAGAAGTTAAGGAGACCTTAATGGTAAAACAGGATAGAATGTAATTTAAAGATAACCCATAGACTTGTTAAGTAACAAAATTTATACTACGACTCAGTTGTTTGTAGTTTTGGCCATTGTTTATTAAGCCAATCTTATCATAATCAAGCTAAGATACTATTAAGTTATGAAAAGAAATTCTTCAATTTCATAAGTTAACCATGATAAGTAAATCTATAATTGTGGTAGTCACTTACCTTGAATGATTTTAGTATGGAACTAGCAGGTCGTATGAAAGTATGTAGGTCTCTAAAAGCTTAAAATTTTTCTTGAGATTTGAATATTATTACTAACTTTAAATAGATCATTACTCCCAAATAATTATAGTATAGAGGAATTTAAAACCTTTAATACTAGCTTCGTTTATTTGACTGTAATATGCAATGAGATTGTAATTTCTTTAAACTCGAGAGAAATGAAAAGTAAGAATTTGATACATAAGCTCTTTAGAACTGGGTGGTATTACTTTTCATACATGGTATAGTTTAGTAAGATGGACAACTAAATTTAGACCTTGATCTTACTTTTATACCTATAAGAATTATTTAAAGTAGTTTATCTTACAATTGACAATCATGGTAGACGTGAAACAATTCTGAAGCTTTTGAGGAATATAGTATTCAGTAACTGGAAAGAAAACAGTTGCAACCATTACTGCTAAACCTTTATCTTTTTCCTTAAAAATTAAAGGAATAGAAGCAGTGAAATAATTATACCTTGAACACTTGAAATTTTTTTTATTATCTATTTCTTTACTGAGTTCACTGATGCGACAGATTCTATAATCAAATGCTTTAAAAATTTACTTCAAGCAGCACCCAAAGCTTCTTACCTGTAGTCTGTAAGACAAGAAAACCCTCTGCATTAGCTCGAAAGCTAAGTAAGCCTAGTTTTTGCATTGACAGTCTCACCTTATGGTCGCAAAAAGAACAAAATCAGTAAACGGAAAAGAACTGTTTATTGCTAAATAAAAACAACAAATAATGAATCTTTGATAACATTTATCTAATCAACAATTAGTTAAATGCATTTATGTTAATAGTATCAAAATTTAAAAATTTTAATTTTTTTCAGAAATTTTGGGGTTTTGACAGAATAGGACTATTCTTTCGTAGTCTTTTATTCTTCCGCTCGCCGATATGTTTGTTTTCCGCAGAGCCCGTAGTCTCTCAGTATTTCACCGTTTTGGATGAAAAATTCACTATCCTTCTGGCCGTTCAGTTGTTTCTCCTCCGATGAAGAGTTTTCCCATTGTCGCCTATCCTTGAGTTGTAGGCTTCCGCCGTTGCGGATGAAGAAGTCACTACCCTTCCGCCGTTGCATATGAAAGAATCACTATCCTTCCGGCTATTTAGTCATTTCTCTTTTGATAAAGATTTTTCCCATTGTCACCGATCCTTGAGTTGTGGGCTTCCATTGTTACAGATGGGAAAGACACTATCCTTCCACCATTGCGGCTCCTGATTTCGCTATCATGCCGACGATAATATCCTGATTCCGCTATTCTGTTATTCCGCTATCATGTTGACGATGCTATTCCTGTATAATATACCTGTGCTGCAAAGTTTGACAGAATGAAAACATCTTGGCCAACAATAATTTGATTGACAAATTAACTGAGGAAATTTGATATTCAGCACCAAAATAAAACACCATATCACCTGCAAGTGAATGGTGTTGTCGAATCATTTAATA
The DNA here is from genome assembly GCA_001517045.1 of Pseudotsuga menziesii. NCBI lineage: Eukaryota > Viridiplantae > Streptophyta > Pinopsida > Pinales > Pinaceae > Pseudotsuga > Pseudotsuga menziesii. The sequence goes on along the minus strand of LPNX010351448.1, from coordinate 424,136 downwards.
AGATATTGGAGAATGCATTGACAAAAATATGTAATGTTTAGAGGGATGATTGGGATTAGAAGATACTTGCAGTATTATGGGATTATGGCACAACATGTAAAGAGTTTATAGGATAAACTCCATTTAGATTGGTTTTTGGAAAAGAAGATGTCATGCCCCTAGAATATATGGTACCCACTCTCAAGATAGTTTCGATTACAAAGATGAAAAATGTCGGTGCTATAGAGGAAATGTTTTCGTAACTGCTATAGTTGGAAGAAGATCAATTTATCATAGGATATCATTAGTGTGTCTTGAAGGAGTGACATAAGTATTGGCACGATGATCACATTAACTTTAAGCAGTTCTAGACCGAAGATCTTGTCCTCCTATATAACAGTAAATTTTTTAAGCACCCTGATAAGTTTCGAACACATTGGCTAGGACCATGTGTTGTCATCCATATCAATGAAGGAGGTGAATTCCAATTACAGGAGTTATATGGGACACCCTTCAAGGGGTTGGTAAATTGAAGTTGGATAAAGCCTTATCAGGACAACCATACTCCAATCGACTAAAATAAAATGAAGATAAAAAGAATAAAAAATTGCAAGTTTATTATTTTTTCGCAAGAATATAATGCTGTCACAGATTATAAGTTTGTCACATGAGAGACTTTATGTCATAAAAAAATTTTCGTTGCGTGATGGATTTTTTTCACAAGTGATAGTTGAATAATAGTTAATTTGAGGTAACGGGATATTTTGCTCACATCTGCCATTAATACACAATAACTACCTGAAGCCCCAACAAGTGTAGTGAAGGTTTAATTGGTGGATTTTATTGCAATGATTGGAAATATTGATCCATGCAAAATAATTAGCTACGACCTCCTCCATTTGTTGTAGACACATGCAAGAAAACAACTTCTGGCATGCGTAAACCTATTTCATCTTTTCAGTGAAGTATGTTCATTCATTTTCATTCAACTGACTAACTCCCGAAGTTGAGCTATATGTCTGCAACTTGTTGAAGCTGAAGCTTTCTGACTATTATGGACATCCATGTGTTGAGCACCAGTATGGTTCATGCATATGTCATGGAGGTTCCTCCTTCCATGCCTATTATTTAAGATCCTACATAAGTTGTTTCGTTGTAGACAATGGCTATTACATCAATATGAAAATGGGATGGCAACGAAACTACTCATAAACACAGAAAAAAAGATCACCATGATGCCAAAGCAACTAGATTTGGGTCAGAAACCCTATTTTCTGGTTATGTTCTGTCCAGGTTAGGTGAGACACCTAAAGTCACTGTTGGTGAGAATTCCAAATATTCACTAGTAAATCCAACTATACCAAAAGCAGTCCATGTGATGGCATACATTATTCCAAACTTGAAGAAAATGGGATTCATAGACCATGATATACAAAAGTTCCCTAAACTCGATATGTCAAGGTATATGAACACTATGCAAGAGATAGAGGATGGACCTATTCACTTTGTCCCAATGGAGTGGACTAGAGGATGGTCCCAATGGAGTGTGTAAGAGGACTGCACAAGTCAAAATTATTTTCACTCATACACATGCCACATTTTGGTCACACTTTAGAAGTAAATACATGCATAAATCAACTTCTGGTCCTTTTTCATGGAGGATTCCTATGGCTAGATCAAAATTTTAAGTAGATGTCGACCTAATAGCCTCAATAACATGACTTTCACTTGTAGAGGTCGACCTAGCTCCCTTATTCTCCAGAAAGTAACATGATATGACCCTTATGAATAGGATGAAGGAAAAATATAATTTATCCAGAGATAAGAGAGGCTTTGCCACTGCCTCTATCAATGACATTGTTGTTTGGTTCTCCTCCAAATTCTCATCAAGCAAACTGATAAGAAATATCCAACCAAATCAGTGTACTATTGGAACAATTTTTGCAAAAGAGAAGTGTGTTGTAGGCATCCAGATGAATTGACCAACTTACTTATTGAATGAATTGCTAGTTGATGCCACTGATGTGCAAGAAAAGGGTAATCCTTTTAACTATTCATGGATTTTAATGTTGGTTTCATTTGTTGCATGGCTAGATCCACCAGAATACCAAGGGGTGGATGTACATGTACCATGTGAAGGGACACGATACCAGAATCTATGGTATGATAAGGAAAATCCACAATGAGAAAGAGATAACAATATTGAATTCTATTTACAAAGTGAAGCACTGAGGTATTATATTAGAAAACATGCAAGAATGACTAAAGAGACTGTACAATGATTCCACAACATCATAATATTTTCAGTTGGGGCTCATCACATCTTCCTACAATTGTGACGAGACCTTGACAATCAATGGATGGTTACATAGTCTCAATGATTTGATGAAGATATTGAAACAATTATTCAGGACTCACCCGAACAATGGAAACATCCTGTCGCAAATGATCATCTACCTGCAAAAATTGAGTAGTGATATGATGGAACATCAAGAAATCAAGAAGGTAATAAGAAAGGAGATCCACAAGGAGAAAAGAGACCGATAAGTTCTCGATATGACAACAAACCAGATTCTAGTGATACCCCAACATATCTAGAACTCAAGTATAAGAGAAAAGGATCTGAACAATCCAAGAAGAGTCATAGGAAGTGAAAGGATGACAAAACATATTAGGTTGTCGATCTTACAAATGATGAATACAATGTTATTCTAGATCTGATGGAAGAATTGGCAAATGAAACCAGTAAAAAAATTGATGAAAGGTAGATTGAATTGGTCAGTAGCATTATGAATTTACTATAGATTCTTTGTGTCACAGTAAAGGAAGTTAGAGGAGCACTCGCCCATGAACCATATCTGATTGTGTCATAGGAAGAAGGTGGCCCATCTATCGATGTACCTTCAATCTTGCCACACATAAATATTTAAGTAATTTCCAAGTAAATTGACTTAGGTATGCCATAACATAATGCCATGATCAATGATATTGGTCATGTGAGTCTTGATTTTTTTGTAGTTCCAATGTATCTATTATATAGTATTTAACATAATGAAATAGAAGGGATAAAGACAAGATATTGTGTAGTGTTTGAACAACTCAAGCACTCCAAGAATACCATTGCATTGCTGAAAAACAAATTTAAGGAGACAGATTAGAAAGCATAAGAATGGAAGGACGATAGGCAATGGTTGGAACAAGCTGTCACACTTAATTGCAATGACTTCTTGGAAGAGGGAGTCAAATATGAGATGCTTCTAGAAGCCATAATTTTCCAACTCGGGGAGGTAGCTGTCAACCTCTGCAAATAGGTCATAGAACTGGAAACATAACTAAATCCCAGTACACTCCTTGAGAAAATGGAAGTGTAATGGAAAACAATGAATGAAGCTGCATAGAAAATTCAGGAGGCCAAGGATTTTTTTCTCAAGGCATATGAACAGGTTTCTCAGTCATGGGAAGCATTGACGGAAGATATAGAGATGGAACAGGTAACCGAGAAGCTTCAAACCATTAATTTTTTTTTAATAAACTAAAGAATGAATTGAAGAAATTTCCACAAGTGGAAAAGATGAGCAAGGATGTTGATTTTAAAATATTACAATAAGAAGTAGTTAAATTGTAGACACAACAACAACAATGAATAAATTGTGTCGTAATACTACATACTAAAGCAGAGAAGGTTATAGGAAAAATCCACCCAATCCATGAAATGGTGTGATATGAATTTCAACTTCGAAACATATCAGTTCTGAACTTGTGGAACAAATACAGAAATTGAAGGAAGAGGTGCAACAAGAAGTCAAAACAGTAAACAAAATCTATCACGAGTTTTAGAGTAAACTTGAACCGACTAAAATTTAGGATTAAAGCAGCTCAGGATGAGCCACAAGTGAGTGTTGGGGGACTTTTGGCCATAGGAAAATATAAACAAATTTTTTTTTGAAAAAATGAAGATTCCGCTTGCAAAGAGAGCAAACACCACGATGGAAGAGGATGCGACAAAAGAGGAGAAGAGCAGTCCAACCGAGTTTTGGGTAAGAGGTAGTTAGACTAATAGTCTATTTTGGAAATAAAGTATGATTGCAAACTAGGTTGATAATTCCTATATTTAAATGTAACGGGATGTTTTGAGTGAGTAGAACAGCTCGTCGACTGACAGTTGAGAATTAGTCGAAGGGTAAAAAAAGAATTGTAAAAGTTTATAAAGACGATCCAAGATATGTGCATATCATACATAAACAGAGACTAAGATTGATAGAGAAGAGAAAAAGAGAGAGACAAAAACCTAAGAGCATGAGATGATAAAAGACCTCATTGATAGTAAAGAAGAATCTAGAGAAGAGTATGCAAGATGTGTGCACAGACTAAAGGTGTTAAACATTACTCATTCCAAATGAAGAGCACATTTATAGTTTTCCCATATGGTTTTCAAAGTTAAACATGTGCCTTTAATATATGTGTTTTTCTTTGAATGAACTATTATGACTTTCATCGAATATGTAATGGTATAATAGCATGAAATGTTGATTAATGTGTGTTAGAATCTATATATCTCACATATTGTCTACATGTGTTGATGAGTAAGTATGATTTATTCCCTGATATATATGATGTCATAATTCCATTCCTTGGTTTCTGTCAAGTGGCATGTTGATGTTGTGATAAGAAAATTCCCTTCCACATCTCCAGAAAACTGGTTTTGGCAGTCTTCATAGATATATCAAGTGAGACCTCACTTGCATCACAGGTGTTTTTGACAGAGCTATACTTTGTCAGGTAGATATCTTGGGCTTTGTTCATGGACATGGAATTCTGAACATGGGTCAGCAAAAAAATTGCCTACAAAGTGCTAAAATGTTATCCTCATTACCTAAATGAATTTAAGAGCGCATTGAGTGTTTAACAATTCCTAGGTGAACTTAATTTTCCTAAGGTGAATATGACTATTTTGGGTGTTTTTTTATTTGATGTTAGTATTTTGTGTACATTGCTCATCAAATTCCCCATTATATAGATATTTTTATCCTTTGGGTGAATGCATCACTATCTCGAGCATTTTTATCAATGCTTGGGTGTTATTTACATAGTTGGGTCGATTCCTTTCATTGTTTGTCAAATTTATGTTGTCCATTGTCATTATGCATCTATTGCTGATCAAATATTTTACCTAGAACTAGTCCATTCAAAGATATGCTAAAACAATTATCCCTCTTGTTGTAAATCAATTGGATTTGTTGACACACTTCAGTTGACATGGGTTCACTCCACAGGTCTATCGAAATCCTTCAACACAATCTCCCTAAACACCTACCCAGATAAGTTTGACCCTGTCTAGAAACACCTGTGAATCAAATGCAGTCTCACCCGAGATGTTTGTGGGAGGGCTGCGGGAACCATGTTTCCGTAGAAGGAAGCATACTTTCGCACTGTATCTGTATATGTCACAATGCTACTCATAGATATAGGAGTTTTAAGACATCAATGATGAGATATAATTATCATCATTCGTAGTAAATTCTAATGTCACATCAATGATGATTCATATCAACTTAATGAAGATGTCGACATACATAAACCCCATAAACACATCAAGAATTTACATCATTTAGACATGGAAAATATCACAGGTCAAACCATTGCAGATTTAACAAATAAAAAGACAAGAGTTCCATCATCAACATTCTTCTTATATTATCTTCAAAATATTATAAAACAATCCTTGGTCGAAATCCTCATACCAAAAACTCAATCATCCACAGATTGAATACAAGCAAAATACTCATAATTCTTCTCATACAAGTGATGATCTATTTCTATTTATCCACTCGTATCAGTGATTCCTTATTGAATCTACTCCTAATTCTATTTATAGTCTTGCACCTTTACAAAATGGTCCACATAAGACAACTCTCTAACTACTTTGCACCAACACTTCTAACTAATTACGACCAAGCCGGCCACACTTGTCAGTAACTTTCTCCTATAATTTCACTTTACCACTGGTCAATATCTTCTTTGTCACACCTTATGCAACTGACCACCTTTCCAATAGGCCCCCAACAAAAAATTATGGCTCATCCTTGAGCCACATTAGTTGGACATAGATGGTGCATTCATTTTTCCCCTGAAGTTGTCATGCTCTGTACGAATCTGCTCAATCTATTTCTTGAACTTTGCGCTCAGTGTTGCATAGTCCTCAACCTCTTTCTCTGTTGGGTTCTCCTCATACACCTACGCCACTCTATCCCATGCATCCTTGGTGATTGTGAGTCCCTCCATATATTTAAGTGCCAGCTTCTCTGCGTCATGCTTGAATTGATCCAACTAAATAGTCCTCTGTCGGTGTTTGTTCCTTTCCTTGTTGACTCATTGATGTAGCACTTTCATCTTGAATTCATTGGTCATCTGCATGATTAGGGGCACCATCTTGAGTGATATATACAATTTTGTTAGTTGCGCTTATACCTCACTCAGTTGCATCCCTAATTATTGCAGTTTTTCATCCTAAACGAATTTCATCCAAAATTGTGTTGTTGCTTCTGCGATGGAGTGGGATTCTTTCTCCAGCTCCTCTATTTTTTCTACCCCCTCCTTGATTTTACTGCTACTCTCTGCTAACATCTTTGGATAGGTACTCAGTATTGTGCATTCTTGCAATTCCTCATTTTCCTTCTTCAAGTCAGTGACTATCTATCCTTGTCGTAATACCTTCGCCTCTATAAACATCTCAATGCTGATTTCTGAAATCTCTTCACATGCGGCTAAGATCTCCTTATCTAGTCACTTCTGGTCGACCACTTTGGTTTTTTCGTTCACCACTGTTTCTTTATTTATTTTCATTCACTCTAATTCTACTTCTTCCTGTACATTATCTACTCTCATGACTTGATCAATTGGTGATGTACTAGCACCTTGAGATCCTGGATCTCATGACTTTCTGCATTTTATAATCTAGTCACCATATGCATCGATAATTCATTAATGTTCATACTAATCAAGTCAAATTGATGCAATGTGGCACCAACAACTTCATCTCCTGTCAAAATTTCTTTCGACGAAATCTCAATTATCTACGTTGTGTGTCCTACACTTGCTTCAGATGCCCTCTGCAGTGGCTCTTTCTGTGGAACTCTTCTTTCTAATACAACATTCATCACGGATTGCAACAATCCAATTAATTGGTGAAAGTATTGAATCGCATGTTTCTTCACTTGCATTTAACTCTCGCTGGTAGTTTTACTAATCGTGACTAGTATACTACTTACTTGATCATTAGCAATCTTTGTTGTTTTTCTTCCTTCTCGTTGTTTGAAAATCCATTTTGTTCACCCCTCTTCTTGTTTCCTTTCTAGCTCTGAATCTGATGGGATTGGAGATGATTCCTCTTGTGAATCCTCTTTAGAGTCCTTCACTTGCATCTGCTCAGCTGGAATGATTGGCGGTAATCCTGCATCTATGTCTAAAATCTCATCAATGCTGACCATAATGTTCCATTCTATTGACCATTAGCCAATAATGGTGTCAAGCTCCTCATCAGTCATCTTGTATTGCGTCGCTAACCACGGGTGCTTTGCATCATGCCTTTCCTGGATGTGTATTGCATGTGGCATGATTGATAATTGTGCCACCCTTTGATACTTGGTTGCAAACTCATCTGTAAGACACAAGACCTTCCCTATCGCTTACCGAAGTCCATCACAATACAAGTAAAACTCTACATTGTAATCTATATGTCGCGTCTTATCGTCAAGCGCCCATAAACGTTTATATGACACTCCTCTTCATGGATGGATTGCTTCAACATCCATCCCTTGATAGTACTTGGGTTCCATCCAACCCATAAGTACAATTAGTATCTACAACCATGAATAAGAAAATGGTATTTTTCCATCCTACACCAAGATGACATCTTCCATCAATTGGTTCAACAAAAATAGATCCTAATTCATCTGGACTCCTGCTATGCATTGCTCTACACAGGAAATGACTCATAACGTTTAATGGTTCGATCTATTTTTGGGCATGATTTTTACATCCAACAACTTCGCTACGACTTGAAATTACTTGTCATTAATAGTGAGAATGACGCAACCTTTTGTCATTTTATTTTCCTTTGAAATACTGTGATAGGTCAACACCTTCCTTGGGAAGGTTGGTGAGATGTGAGATCAAATCGACCATGATGGTACTTTTGCATCCAACCATAGATACCCTCCATGGAAGCATGTCAATAACTACTTCACACATGTGTTAATTTTTTCCAAACGACTAAAATATGGCATGTGGGTAATGGCCATCAGCCCCAACCGCCCCAACCCCAAGGCCCATTGCGTCAGTTCTCTATATACCAAACTACTAGCGTCATACGCTTGATGTACATACATCTTCTCAATGCATTTTGGATACCCCAAAATGTCATGATCGCAATACTGCAGCATCTACAAGTGCAAGATGATGTTCATGGTAACATGCACCCTTTTCAAAGTTGTCAACATCTTAATGCCGAATCATTTTTTATTGGTGATATGAACGACTGGTGCATCTTGATTCATGGTACATAGCCTGAAATGTCTTCAACTGTAGGTCATTTCCTCAATATTGAGTTCTATTCTCCCATCATCGATGGGCCGACCTCTGCCTCATTGCCCTGGTTGAACTATGAGTAGATTTGGTTCTTCACTGCAGAAAGGTTGGCCGATTTGCATCCCTCTTATTTCTGGGCAGCCATGAAAATACATCTTGAATCTATTGCCTCTCCTCTACTATAGATAAGATCCATAATGGTGATAATTGTGTGCTCCCACTCAAAATGATCTGGGACATAACTATCTATCTATCTCTCTTTTTCTCTTTGTTGCTCTCCTAAACTTTCCTTTGCTCAAATTGTCACAATCATCACAATGGTTTCATCCTTTCCCCCTTGGTCAATTATTATAGGACTTGTTGCACTTGTGTGAATGATTTTGATCATCATAGACAAATAATTTAAAGATTGACCAAATGCACCATCATTTATGCCAATCCAATGGTCTGATTTCTCCATAAATCTGAGTCTCATCCACTTGCGTCGTCACCCATCAAGTTTAATTAATGCATTTATTTCCTGATTTGACTATGTCACACCTCATATGGTATCACCAAGATCCATACTTGCTATGATTCATGTTGTTTTTATTTTCTGTCGAATCCTTTTTGTTGCGATTTCCTGGTCCTTGGTGTCACTTTTTACTTTTCTCTTTTTTTTCATTTCGTGGCTTCTCATTCATGGTACCATACCTGGCTATCCTGATAGGGATTTATCCAGCTTCCATTTACTATATTTGGTAGTAATTCTCCATCTAACTGCTGCAATTGGACCACACCTCCGTCGGTGATGAAATGAATCACATAAGGTACTAACCAATGCATTTGTAGCTTACCTAGGTGCTACACGAACTTGCTGTCATATAGGAGAACCATATCTCCACACTGGAAGTAATTTGCTTTCACATGGCAGTCATTCCATGCCTTTTGTCTATCCTTTCCACTTTATAATGAGAACCTACGATTAACTAATCCTGCTCAAGCTGTAACAACTGTGTCAATCATTCTTCAAGCGCTCATTCATCACTTATTCTTATCATTTTCCCTATGCACAGGATGGGAATGATGTAGTACATCAACATTACTGCTTCTTAGCCATATACTAGCTTGAATGGTGTTTTTCCCCTCAATCTCTTACATGTTTTTCTATAGGTCCATAAGGTCACATGGATTTTCAAATCCCAGTCATCTCGGCTTGCATTACATACTTTTGTTAGTGCATGTTCCAATACCTTGTTGAATGCTTCGACCGTTCCATTCTCTTGTGGGTGATATGGAGTACTCTTCTTATTCTAGATATAAAATTTATCATTTATTGCACTAATTATGTGATTGATAAAGTAACTCCCTTGATCGCTCATCGATATCTTGGGATATCTAAGCTGAGTAACCACATTGTTGAATAGGAACTTGGCTGCTATCGCAGCTGTACAATACATCATCGATGATACTTATGCCCATATAGTCAAGTAGTCTATCGCAATGATGATGTATCCCACACCCATTTTTTCCTGGAGGATTGATGGGTCCCATAAAATCCACTACCCATTTATCAAATGGTTGTATCATGACCTAAGGGACTAGAGACATCTCATCTCATCGTGATGGATTCCATGTCCTTTGGCATATGTTACATCTTTTAGCATAGTTCACAGAATCACTATGCATATTAGCCACCATAAACTGGCTCAGAGTATATTTCTTACAGTTGCGTGACCTCCATAATGTCCTCCTGCAATTTATTCATGCCCCTCAGTCAATATTCTCTCCTGCTCATGTGGTAGAACATATTGAACTGAAATTTAATTTGACCCCATTTTGTAAAGTTATCCTGTGATTAGATAAAAATATGCCGCTTTCACAACCAGTTGCTTCTTTTGACTAGTAGTGAAGTCCTTCGGTGATTTTCTCATTAGAGAAAATTTCAACTCAAAATGGGCCTTTTAACTTTTATTCAAATTCCATGTCACCATGTGTTAGCCAATGAAATTGATTTAAATTTGAAATACCGTATAGGTCTTAAACACTTTTTTAATATAAATTTGGGGATAGGTATCATAAAAAAAACTACTTTTTTGTTTGTATTTTTGACATATCTCGCTATGTTTTTACTCAAATTTCGATTGGGAGATCTCGTTGGATGCGGAATTAAATTCCGCATCCAACGAGTACCCACTCGACATACTTTTGATGGACCCCACTACCCCAAAAACAAGAAATACCTAAAAAAACAGAATGATGATGTCATCATTCCATTTTTTCAGGTATTTCTTATTTTTGGGGTATCAGGGTCCATCAAAAGTATGCCGAGTGGGTACTTGTTGGATGCGGAATTTAATTTCGTATCCAATTAGCTCTTCCGATCGAAATTTGATTAAAAACACAAGGAGATATGTCAAAAATACAAACAAAAAAGTAGTTTTTTTCTTTTCTTCCTCCAAAATTAATAAATATTATTTTATTATTTTAACTATTATTTTATGAATTCATTTTAGGAGGCCCATTTTGAGTTTAAAATTCCTCTAATGTGTCATGAAGGATTGGATAATTTGCTCGTAATGGTCATCTACCATTCCGATCTTGAGCAATTGTGCATCAGGTAGGCCATCCTTGGTGCTGCTTGGTTCTTCACCTATCTCGATCCTTGACAAATGGTTAGGTACTGCATTCAATTGTTCTTGATTTACGATGATCTCAAAATCAAATTCTTGGAAGAATATAAACCATCAAAAAACATTCCACCCCAACATAGGCTTGTTGTCCAGGTACTTCAGTGCTTAATGACATGTAAACATTTTTAAGTGTCCTCCCAATAGGTAGTGGAATATTTTTTGTAGTGCATGCACCATTACTAATCCTTCCCTCTCTATTTTTTTGTAGTTCCTTTCCACATGGACAACTTCCGACTTGTGAATGAGATTCGGTGATCAATCGCTCCTTCTCCTAGCTACACCAAAATGATTGCTAATGCGAATGATGATGCGTCAACGTGGATGTGAAACTCCTTCATCCAATCTATAAATACCAATATTGGTGTTGCGACCATCTTATACCTTAGAGTATCGATACTTCTCTGACATTCATCATTCCACTCGAACTTCACATCCTTTTTCAACAATTTTTCCATTGGTGCTATGATTGCTGCGTATCCCCTTATGAACTTTCAGTAATACCCCATGTGACCTAAATTATCCCTAAGTTGTTTTACTATAATTGGTGTAGTTAGATAGATACTTATTGCAATCTTGGTGGCATCAACCAACATACCTTCCTTGCATCCAATATGTCCCAACAAAATCCCAAATGGAGCAGAAAATATACACTTCTTTAGATTCAATGAGATCTGATGTTGTTGACATATTTCCAACATCAGTCAAAGGTTCACAATGTGGTATTTTACCAACCCATAGATGGTCCATTCGTCCATGTATATTGTCATGAATGTTTGAATGAAGTATTTAAACGCAGCGAGAACTATCCTTGAAAATATTTCAAGTGCATTCTTGAGACCAAATGGAATTACTATGTATTGAAAACATCCCCACTCCATTACAAAAGTGGTCTTGTGCATATCTTCCTTCATAATTTTTATATGGTGGTAACCTAAAAATATGCTTGTGAACGAATAGATCTCTTTTCCTTCGACTCCTTCCAGCACCTTGTCAGTGAATGGTGTAGGGAACAAACATATCATGAAGACTTGCGTTGTTCAACTTCCTTATGTCAACACAGATCTAGATTTCCCTTGTATTCTTGTCTTGAACAACCATTGTACTAATTAACTCTGACTCCTCCACAGGTTCAATGATGCCAACATATATCATCCTTTCTAGTTCAACCTCGACTCATTCCTTGTATCACGGGTTCAATGGATAAGGACATTGCTTCACTAGTTTCACATATGGATTTAGAGGGATTTTCATTGAGTCCCAAGTCTCCTAAAATCCCTTTCATGTCATCAATTTTATCCAGAAACAAATCTTGGAATTCATACAGCATGGCAGTGACTTTATCCTGGAATTATTTCCAACATGATATTACGGATGTTTTGAAATGTTTTATGTATCAACAAATCAACATTCACAAATATGAAAGTATGACTAAAGCAGATAGTCAATTCTTCCTATGTTGTAATATCCCTTCGCAGCTTTGTTGAAACATACCATCTCCTTGGTATTTCATCCAACGTATGGAAAAATGCATGTAGCTATTCTTCCTTCTACTTTACTACCCATGTGGTTTGAAATGTGACCAGATGATCATTGGGATCATTCCTTCCATCATACTTCTTCCCTTGGTAGTGCTTTGTTTCCCCAAATCAAACTTCCAAATTAGTCTGCGACATATCTGCAAGTCACTTATCAAGCTTTTATCCGTAGCCCACCATCTCGCTGAAGTATCCTTCAATACTTCCTCCAGTTCCAATAGTCACTGAGGCTCTAATACTTTATCCTTGAATTCGTCAATAAACCCAACCAAGTTAGGTATCTCTTCGTATGTCGGTAGTTAAACAACTTATGTTGCGACCTAGCGCAGCGACTGAGTTACTTACCCACATTTTCTGAATAATACTTCATGTAACTGGTTCTTCTAATTCTCTAAGGCATTGTTAGAGTTCGATGATGCAGAGATAGTAATTCACCAACCTAGCTGCTCATTTGCGGTGGGATGGATGCAATCTTCAGAGATGTTATAGGAATTATCCCATCCTCCCACAACTTTCTCCTTTACTAGATCGACGTATCTTCGGCCTTTGTTGGGATATAATGGGGAAATGATCCATATATCATGATTTTCAAAATTCATCACTCTCTTCTTGAAGTTTATAACCACTAGATTGTAGTTTTCCCATCTAATCCCCAACATCACAGTATATGAGATACTTTTGTCAACTATCTCAATAACTTCAAAGTATACGTAGGTATTCATTCCTTCCACTTCAATAAGTAGGTGTGGTACTCATTCAATTGGAAACACCCTGGCTTCATTTTCCAGTCGCAGTTGTATAGGGGACCAAACCAACTATGGTTTCCCCATCCTTTCCCATGTTTTCTTCATTAAGATGTTTACATCTGATCCTAGATCCAATATGACCGAATCCACGTCATTGTCACTGATCTAGAAATTCATTCTCATTTATCTTCCTATTTTCTTCTTATGCAAAGAATTCACAGCATGATCTTATCACCCTTTCTCCTATTGGTACAACAAACTCGTGATTTATGCTAATGCATAAGAAGACAATTTTTCAATGTACCAACCTTCTGTGATGGTCTTGACACAACTGTTGAATCGAAAGTAGGTGGCATTTCATAGATATGTAACTTACCCATGTTTCTATTCAGTATGTCTCTTACATTGAAGAAAATTTCTTTCTTAGTGTCGACATCGAATTGTACCTTCTTGTGAGCCACCAATCGAATATTTCGGAGTGGTCCGTCATCTCCCATCGTTGCTCCTCCTCAATTTATGACTCCAATATCTGTCAGATAAGTCATGGGTTCCACTGATATTTTTCCCATAGTTGGTCCCTAATTTTTATTTTGAGTCTAGTTCGCATTCCGGTTCGGTTGTGTCTATGGCTGGTTCTTAGATTTCTACTTCTCAATCAACTACAGGAATTCTTCAATAGTGTGATCTGCAGAACTGCAATAAGTACAATGAGAATGTATATTTTGAAATTACTTATGGTAATGTCCCCAAAATCCATAATTATAACATGTCAATAGTCCTCGACCTCATCCCATAGCATCTACGTGACCAAAGCCTCCATTACGACCTCCTTGGAATCCTCCTTGTGGCTGATACTGTGGTTGGTTAAACTATTGCTACTGGTTAGGATGCAGTTGAGTATACTGTGACTGAGTATATTATGGTTTCTACTGATTATACTACATTTGGTTTTTTCATGGTTGCTATGGAGAAAACTGTTAAATTTCCATATGCTTAGCTAAGACATCAGTATTTCATTTCATTTTCATGACAAAAGCATATAAACAGGATCACTGAAAGATAGACAAGCACAACCATTAAAAAAAGGAACACAAAGATTTATCCTAGGAAAACCCTAAAGGGAAAAACCCATTAAAATCTTCCTCAATATAGATGCCCCAACAAGATAAAAGATCAAACCAGTAAGGAGATCAAAGCCTGATCCTCCTCCTTCTCCAGCTACTTCTCTTCTCTACTAATGCACTACATAAGTGAGGGTGTGTGTGTCTCAAATGAGGAGCACTACACCTCTATTTATATTCATCCATTCACTTAAGTTAACTCATTTGACATGTAGGCTCGATTTAAATCATGTAGGCTCGAGTTGCACATGTAGGCTCAAGTAACCACACTGGGGTGCTGATGACCCACCTTTACAATTAGAGGGGACTACCTCATGACTCTTATTAGTTCTTCTGATTAGGAGCATCAGGGTACAATGTAAGACAAGTGGTTCTCCTGGTAGGACCATCGGGCACCACAAAATGATACATATAGAATATTCTTCGAAGTTACAATATTTCAACACTCCCCCTTAACGAGAAGGGTATTCTATAGCAACATAAACAACAACAAGAGTAGAGATAGGGGACATCATCAACATCAGTAGGGTAACACATCTATAAATCATTGGAAGCTTTTCAACATCATGTAGTCTTCATCTTCAATCTTCAGTCTTCATCATTAGCAACATCTTCAGTCTTTGATCAACAACATCTTCAGCATTTTTATCTTTCAATTAGCAACGACATCTTCAACACTTGGACCTTTCGATTAACAACATCTTCAGAAATTTGACTGTTTGATCAGCAACAACATCTTCAGCAGTTTGACCTTTCGATCAGCAACATCTTCAGCACTTTGACTTTTCGATCAGCAAAAACATCTTCAGCATTTTGACGTTTCGATCAGCAACATCTTCAGCACTTTTACTTTTTGATCAACAACAACATATTCAGCACCTTAACCTTTCGATTAGCAACAACATCTTTAGTACTTTGACCTCTCAATCAGCAATATCATCATCAACACTTTTCCCTTTCGATCAGCAGCAACATCATCATCATCATATTTTGATCTGTCGATCATAATCATCATCACATTCTCTGATCTTTCGATCATAAACATCATCAACATAGAAACATCATCATCATACTCTGATCTTTCGATTAGAAAAATCATCAACATACTTTGATATTTCGATCATAAACATCATCATCATACTCTAATATTTCGATCAGAAACATCATAACCATAGTGCATCATCATCATACTTTGATCTTTAGATGAGTACGTCATCATCATCATCCTCTGATCTTTCGATCAGTACGACATCATCATCATCAGCAACAACCTGCAATCCACAACTCAAAGACAAAAAGTCTTTCGATCATTTTTGGACTTAAATTCTAGGGATGATACAATCCCACCACATTCTCGACAACCAAAGTTACCAGATTGATTACGAGAGAATCATTCCCTATCACTTTAGGACTAAGTCCAAGGACGATGCAATCCTACCACATTCTCGAGGACCGAAGCCACCGGATTGATTACAAGAGAATCGGTCCCTATCACTTTAGGACTATGTCCAAGGATGATTCAATCCTACCACATTCTCGAGGACCGAAGCCACTGGATTGATTACGGGAGAATCAGTCCCTATCACTTTAGGACTATGTCCAAGGATGATGCAATCCTACCACATTCTAGAGGACTGAAGCCACTGGATTGATTACGGGAGAATCAGTCCCTATCACTTTAGGACTATGTCCAAGGATGATGCAATCCTACCACATTCTCGAGGACCGAAGCCACTGGATTGATTACGGGAGAATCAGTCCCTATCACTTTAGGACTATGTCCAAGGATGATGCAATCCTACCACATTCTCGAGGACCGAGGTCACCGGATCTATTATGGACAGATGTCCCGGGATGATACAATCCCTCTTCATTCTCGAAGACTGAGGTCTTTGGATCACTTTAGGGCAAGTGCCCAGGGATGATACAATCCCACCATGTTCTCGAGGACCGAGGTCACCGGATCTATTATGGATAGATGTCCCAGGATGATACAATCCCTCTTCATTCTCAAATACCGAGGTCTTCGGATCACTTTAGGGAAAGTTCCCAGGGATGATACAATCCCACCACGTTCTCGAGGACCGAGGTCATTGGATCTATTGTGGACAGATGTCCCAAGATGATACAATCCCTCTTCATTCTCGAGGACCAAGGTCTCTGAATCACTTTAGGGAAAATGCCCAGGGATGATACAATCCCCCTGCAACATCACTACTCCCCCTTTCAAGGAAGGTCTTTCTGAACAAAACCAAGCTTGTCTTGAAAGTGTTCAAACTCTACTCGAGGCAGAGGCTTTGTCAGTACATCATCATCCAAACCATCATCATTTACATCTTCAGTATTTGAATACTGATCTATCACCATCTGTATCTCTAGTATGTGAATACTAAAAGCATCATCATCTATATCTTTAGTATAGAAATACTGAAAGCATCATCATCTCTATATTTAGTATAGAAATACGGAATCACCATCATCTATATCTACAGTATGTAAATAATGAAATATCATCTATATCTTCAGTATGGGATTACTGAAATCATCATCATCTATATCTTCAGTATGGGAATACTGAAACATCATCATCTCTATATTCAGTATAGAAATACTGAATCACCATCATTTTCATCTACAGTATCATCATCTGCATCTTATCTTGTATTTAGAAATACCGGATTTCTATGTGTTATGTCGAAACATAGGGTTCTTTGTCAACACAACTATGGTTATCACATAGAATCATTGTAGTATCCATCTTCAGGTCAAAGAGACCCGATATCAGCTTCTGAAGCCATATGGATTCACAACTTAGTAGAGCAATCTACTATGTATTCTTCTTCAACCGTGCTAAGAGAAACACTGGACTGTTTCCTGCTAAACCATGAACTCATTGTAGACCTCAAACAAAAGCATCTACCTGATGTGCTTTTCCTATCTGAGATACTTCCAGCCCAATCTGCATCTATGTAGCCATATAATCTATACTCATGGATATAGTATAGACCAAAGTCTATAGTCCCTTTCAGATATCTCATCACATGTTTTGCAGCTACTAGGTGAACCCGTCTTGGTTGAACAAGATATTGACTTAAGGTGTTCACAGAAAAAAAAAATGTCTAGTCTGGTATTTGTTAAGTAAATCAATGACCCAATGATCTGTCTGTAGTGAGTCACATCCACTAACTCTAATGATTCATCAGCTAACAGCTTCAGGATGGAGTCCATGGGTGTGGCCATGACTTTGCATTCCAACATATTGAATCTCTTCAATATCTCTATACTTTCCCTGGTTGAGAAATATTCCTTCTGAACTTTGCCATACTCCCAGACCTAGGAAATAATGCATTAAACCAAGGTCCTTCATCTCAAATTATTCTGCTAGTTTCTTCTTGCTTTCCATGATCTATTTCTCATTCCTTGTCAAGAATAAGTCATCCACATAAAGTAATAGAATGACAGGTTTATCTTCTACAACCTTGTAGGAAAGGTTAGGATCAAATTTACTCTTGGCAAAGCCCATGCTCATTAGGAAACTATCTATTCTTCCATACCAAGCTCTGGGAGCTTGCTTCAGGCCATAGAGGTCCTTCTTCAACTTGTATACTTGATTCCATCTATCTTCAACTTCAAATCCTTGTGACTATTCGATGTAAAACTCTTCCTCAATCATACCATTAAGGAAGGATTGTCTTTACTTCATCATGGAAGAAACTACCATGATAGTTTTGAAGGAAGTGTACCTTGCTTCCTGGAGTAAGTGTCTATTCAGAATTAATTCCCTCTTTCTGATAGAAACCTCTAGCCACAAGTCTTACCTTACTTCTATCAGCAACATATCTTATCTTGCAAATCCATTTGGAAGATACCACATTCTTGCTTTCTGGTTTGAGTACTATATCCCAAACATCATTCTAGTATCATAACATCTTCTATGAGTTTGTCTTCTTAGGTCATCAACATATCCTAGTCTTCTGCATTTAACCTTGAAGGTTGGAACCCACTTTACTCTTGGTAAATTCTCGACCCATCACGAATCTATCCATCATGTCATACCATGTCGAACTCATAAATAATTTTCTATAGTCACTCCCCCTGAAGTGGAGTATCATCTTCCCTCTTCATTCTGTACAGGTGGTTCTATGCTTGATATATAATGGTCAGTAGAGTATGCCATGTCATAGTCTATTCTTTCTGAGGAAAATCATGAACCTTGATTTGTACACTTGTTCTTGTAGATCCATATGGAAGATACTACGTACTTCCCTTTATGTCTCAAAATCATATCGTATACATCATTCCCCATGATCAACTGTTATTTTTTTTTTGATCATAGCTTCTTTCATAGCATTCTTTTCTTCATCTTGAGTTATCTCTTGTGCCCATGGTGGTCTTCATCCTTCAAGGTGGATCTACTGCTTTCTAAATCTCTTTCTTCCATCATGGTGTCTCTGACCCTGTGAGCTTCAGATTCATGTTTATTGGATTGAATCTTGAATTGTCATCACTTGTTCTTCAGAACAAGTCTCATCCTTATTTCCTTGTAGGAGGTTGTACAAGACCTTTCCTACAGTTCAAATGCACCAGTTGCATGGTTAGAACTATTTCATAAAACATATGCATAACAAAAAATTCTTATGCATCATGCAACTGTTTAGTCAATACAACATTCATCCATATCTCACATAAACTTTCTAGATGCCTTCCATCTCTACCATGACATTATTGAGATTGTGCACTAATCGAATATGTCAGCAAATAGGTTTGATAAGTAGCAATGGAGAGTTGTATAGCACCATGAGCTACTTACCCATCACATGCATATTAGTAGTAAACAGTCATTAATGCAAACAATCTATCATGCATAACACATCAACTGAATATAATCAAATGTATAACAAAAAAATATCATGAAATGACAATTGAATACTTATATTTTATTTGTTTTGTGGGTAGAATCCATCTTCATCATTCTGCTTTATCATCTTCTTCATTCATGAAATCATCATTTCTTATCCAAATGACAAGAATTGAGTTCTTCATATTCCTCATCGCTTGAGGGATCTTCTTTGAATGGTGAGAGCTTGATCTTCAATTGCTCCCATCTTCTTCTTCTCTTCTTATGAATCGAGCTGAAAGCAATTAATTCCTTCTGGAATACATTATTTGCATGAATTCCATGATCCTGGAATGCCATTCAAGGTGGCTATCACCACTTCTGCATTCTTCACTTCTTCTTCTACTGCTTCAAGTTGTTCTGCATTCTGGATCTTCACATTCTTCAACTGTTTTCTCAAAGCCATCTTCTGATTTAAGTTCTTATCTTAAAATAGCTTGATCAAGGAATCAAACATCTTCGGTGTATTTAGGGAAGACACTTATGGTACAATTTGATCTATGATTGAATCAACAATGATCTTCTTGGCCTTGATCAAGTTCTTCTTGTGTAAGGCTTTGAGCCTCATCTCCGTATGGAACTGGAACCTCTCTACTTATGTAGGTGTCCAATTCATTTTCTTTAGAGAGATCAAATACTTCCATGCTTGGAATTTGTCAACTTTACCAAGCTTATCATGAAGCTAATGTGATAGATCACTTTGAAATGAGAACCTCAAATGCAAATAGCAAAAGATTAGATCTTAATGATTTGAGGTGTCGGGTTTGTCAGAGAAACCCTAATTTTAAAAACTTGGAATATTTAAGATCTTATTGGATATAAAGATATATCTGTTCAAATGGAGCTGTCTAAGGTACTCCTTTTCTGAAAACAGTGGAGGGAAGCTCCCGGAACAGGAAGCCCTAGTTTTCCAATTTCTTCTGCAGAAATTCCTGTCACTGTTTCTATGATATCTTCGACATTACTGCTCTTATGTGTCTTAAATTTCGCACCAGTAACCTAGGATGACCCTGATCCAAAATCATAGGTTTCATTAGAATTGGTTTCACCAATTGGTATTTATGATCCTTTTCCCACGGTGACCTATTACAGGACTGTTCAGAACAGAGAAGTTGTATGGATTGCCATGTGTCATTGTTTCATCTTCTGGTTGTGAAATTCAGACCAAAGAAATTAAATTCCATGATATTTATGGAAAATATTCAGTAATTCAATTTTAACCTATGTAGCCCAAGCTATAGCAAT
This sequence comes from Pseudotsuga menziesii, assembly GCA_001517045.1. NCBI lineage: Eukaryota > Viridiplantae > Streptophyta > Pinopsida > Pinales > Pinaceae > Pseudotsuga > Pseudotsuga menziesii. The sequence goes on along the minus strand of LPNX010351448.1, from coordinate 403,355 downwards.
GTTCCCCAGGTGTCCTATTTAGGGATGAATTCTGGAAGAGGATAGAACCCTAACTTGGAGGGATCATATCTCCCAAAATATAGTGCAACTGAGGCTAAATTTTGGATACAGTGTACATCCAAAATTCAGCTTCTACCTCTACAACTTGCAGCTCCTGAAAATTTTCCAATCTCAGGATATAGTGAATGTACCAAAACTTAGCAATTTTAGTATTTAGGGTTTTTCTAGCTCGGGGTCAAACTAGGGTTTGACTTTACCAGAGTTTCACCCAACCAAAAAACTTGATCCAAGTCTCTATACTTCAATTTTGATGAGGAGAGAAATCCTATGCTAGGATCACTCAAAAATTCTTCTTCTGCAAGAAGCCCTAATTTCCCGCACCGAAAACGGAAAATGCTTGGAATCGAATTCCGCTTCCACAAAAAGATGCACCCTTCAATCGAGAGTCAGCCTAGCCTTCATTTTCTGATCAATTGTGGAGAGAGAACCAAAAAGTAAGAATCCATAGATTCTATAGCTGCACAATGTCTTCTTTTCAAGGTGGCTCTGATGCCATGTTAAATTTTCATATGCTTAGCTAAGACATCAGTATTTCATTTCATTTTCATGACAAAAGCATATAAACAGGATCACTGAAAGATAGACAAGCACAACCATAAAAAAAAGGAACACAAAGATTTATCCTGGGAAAAACTTAAAGGGAAAAACCCAACAAAAGCTTCCTCAATATAGATTCCCAAGAAGATAAAAGATAAAACTAGAAAGGAGAACAAAGCCTGATCCTCCTCCTTCTCTAGCTACTTCTCTTCTCCACTAATGCGCTACACAAGTGAGAGTGTGTGTGTCTCAAATCAGGATCACTACACCTCTATTTATATTCATCCATTTACTTAAGTTAACTCATTTGACATGTAGGCTCGAGTTAAATCATGTAGGCTCAAGTTACACATGTAGGCTCAAGTAACCACACTGGGGTGCTGATGACCAACCTTTACAATTAGAGGGTACTACCTCATGAATCTTATTAGTTCTTCTGCTTAGGAGCATGAGGGTACAATTTAAGACAAGTGGTTCTCCTGGTAGGACCATCGGTGACCAAAAAAATATACATATAGAATATTCTTCGAAGTTACAATATTTCAACACAAACTATGGTTGCTGCTGCAGTTTCTACTACGGTTGTGGTCTTTTTGTCGATCGGTGTTCTTCTCCTTTCATAAAATACATATCCATCATTATTTCTTGGAGCAATTCATATGATAAATAATATTTTTATTCATGGCCAATCGATCGACATAATTTACAAAACAGATTTTCCAGCATCGACAAAACCTTTTGAAGGCACACACATTCCTCAGACAGATGTCCTATAGTCTGAAAAATATGACACCATGGAAGTACGCCTTGACTCACTGGATTAGGGGCTCCAGCTTGTAATTATTTGTGAAATTATGGACATTGATCCTTATGATGCCCCTCCATGCGACATTGAATACACCTACTTCTTCATGGAATTATTTTCCCTTCTTGATATCCTGTAATTGAATAGTAAGATTCACCAATTGTGACTCGATCTGGTTCATACCAATTCCCATTTCACCAACTAGGGAAGCTTCCAGCTTCATCACAATCTTGAAATCCTCAGTTTGTGATGAAATATTCTACTGCATTAATGGCATCTAGATGTGTGGCACCAAAGCTATGATAAACCATTATTTTTATTGCACATCACTCAACCCAAAGTTGACCTTATCCATCAATTTTTTGAATCACTGATCAAAATCCCATATTGACTAATTTCAATATTATTTTATTTCCTTCAACTCAGTAATGTATTGTGACTCGAATTTGGGATTTTTCAACTCCTCAATTAGTATGGTCATGATCTATGCTAGTTTAATCTATTGATGCCCTGTCGTCACTTATACAAAATTCATGTACCAATCAAATTCTTGACCTTGAAAGGTTGTATCTATTTTTACTTTCTTGATTTCTTCATCTCTCACTTGCTTCATAGTCCATACTGCTTCATAGAGGAATCAATACTGCTCAATATATTCATATCCATTCCCATAGATCAAGGGTAGATTTACGTCATCGCCCACCATCTTGGGTATTATTTCGATATTCTCTGATCCACTATTGTTACTCCTATGGTGACACATAGGAAATTTCTACAATAATATGGTGTTTCTTTCTGAATTTGGTGCAGTGCATGAAGGTGTAGGTATGTTAATGCTTTGGGTCTATCATTCCTTGGGCTTGGGTGTATCCTGGTCATCTCCTTCATTAATGTAGGGTTGTTTAGTACCCTATGGTCTCCTATAACATTTTATTGTTCCAATCACACAAGGACTCTCCTCAAACCTCTACCTCTTCTCTTGTGGGAACCTCACCGTACTTCATAGAAGACCACACTCTTTCTCGACTTCCCTTATAGTCTCATCATAACTTCCATCCATCTACCCCATATCATTCCATATAAAAATCGTCTTCATGGTACTCGTAACTTCCACACACCAGAGATTTACTCATTGAAGTTCATCTTGAGTATTCCTTTTTCACAAATGAGCATCTTAATCCACAATTGCAAAGATAATAAAAACCTCCCTCTTGGTGCCTTGAAGAATTCCCTCTCTGTGTCGCTATAGGAATTGACTATGTTGACAACAAACTCAGTGATATATCCTTCCAAAATGTTGTTGATCCACACTTTAATATCTCCTGACGCCTTGTTTTTTACCCTTTGTAGTCACTGGACGAGTTTAGGGGTCTAGTGATTAGGTTCTCCTCCTTGGAATTTCCTTTTCTGGAAAGTGAGTTGTGCCAACCACTTGTACAGGATTACTAGAAACTTAGTGAAGAATTGTTTTGAATATTAGAGTAGATATATCTTCCCAACCACTCTTCTTCTGACAATATAGAGTTCTAGTTTTCTTCTGTTGTTAATTCTCAAGCCTTTTGATCAAACCAGTCCTGGATCTTCAGTTTTGTTGGATGCCACAACATGTCCTTTTCTTCCTCACACTATCGCCCCAACAACAGAACCAATTGTTGACACACTTCAGTCGACAGGGTTTCACCCCACAAGTATGTATACACCCTTCGACACAATCTCCCTAAACACTGTCCCATACAGGTTTTACCCTGTCTAAAAAAACCTGTGAAGGAGATTCACTCTGACTTAATATGTTTGAGGGAGGGCAGTAGGAACCACATTTTCACAAAAGGAAGAGGAATTTCACACTCTGACTCAATATGCCACAGTGCTACTCATAGATCTAGGTGTTTTAACACATCAATTATGAGATCTACTTACCATCATTCACAATAAATTTTAATTTTGCATCAATCATGATTCATATCAACTTAATGAAGACTTCGGCATACATAAACCCCATAAACACATCAATACTTTGCATCATTCAGACATGGAAAATGTCATATATCGCACCATTGCAGATTTAACACAGAAAAATACAAGAGTTCCAGCATCAACATTCTTATTATATTAGCTTCAAAAGATCATAAAACAATCCTTAGTCGAAATCCTCAGACCAAAAACTCATCCATCCAAAGATCACATATAAGCAAAATAATGAGAATTATTCTCATACAAGTGATGATATATTGCTATTTATCCACTCCTATCAGTGATTCCTTATTGACTCTACTCCTAATTCTATTTATAGGCTTGCACCTTTACAAAATGGTCCACATAATCCAACTCTCTAACTACTTTGGACTAAATATTCTAACTAACTATGACCAAGCTGACCACACTTGTCGGTGACTTTCTCCTGCATAGTTGAATTTTCCACTTGTCAATATCGTGTTTGTCACACCTTACACAATTTTTCTCCTTGGCAACATGATTCTATAGATATCAAAGGAATAATTTCCTTTATCGTTGAAGATGAAATATTTATGTGCAAATTGATAATTAATCAAACTATCGGCAGTTTTCCTTTTTGTTTATTGATGGAAATTCTATTGGGATTTGTGTAAGAGGAATCCCCAATAGATTGAACAAAGAAAAAATGGTTATAAATGACTCTAACTAATATTATTCTAGTTGGTTTCATTTTTGACATATTTATTACATATATTGGCATTTCCTTACAATGTAGTATAATAAGGTTCTCTGTAAACACATTCATACAACAACAATATCAAAGGTTAGTGCAACATGAAATAGAGAACTTTCTTTCATTGTTTTTACTATTGGAGAGGCCCATTAAAATAGAGCACTCATTAAAATGTGAATATGCTTGAAATTTTCACCCATATATTTGTTGCTTTGGGCATATTTTTTGACCAGTTGGAGCAATATTAATACATGGCCTTTTGCATAATTAATGACAAAGAGTGTTGTGTAGGAACAATAGAACAATAGTATTGTAGAATACCATTGAGTGCATTGTGAACTCAACATGAACAAAGTGAGGAGCTTGATTCCAATTGCAATAGTCATTACATAGTTTTTTTCCTTTTACCATTAAGATAAGGCTTTATTATCTTTGATTGAGTCTTGGTCCTATAAAACTAAGAGTGTAAAAACCCTAGTTGAAATAGATCCATGTTTGTATGATTGTTGGAGGTTACCAACAAACAAGTTTGAAATTATAATTGCAATAAGAACATACACCATAATTTTTACTCCTCATAGTATTGATATTGGTGAAATGAGTGGAAAATAAGTCCCTCGTTTATGGATCACATGGTATCTAAGCAGTTGTATCCTGGAATGTTATGTAGGTTCCAATACTTGAAAATAAAAGAGACTTCACCATGGGAAAATACTTGAAGAGAGAGAACCTAGAAGATCTCAGAGACTTCCATTGGAAAATTCATGAGGAAAGTAGGTACTGGAGGTAAAAATTAGAGATGGAAAAAGAACTTGCCACACACTAGGAATACTTCACTACCATGATGGAATAATTGCATAAGAATAGATTGTATCTCTTTGAATTGGGAGAGAAAATCATAAAGGTTGAAAGTTGGCATGAGGAAAAGCTAAAACATATGCTAAATTAGCTACACCAGGAGTTGGTAGATAAAGAGAAGAAATTAGAAAATATAAAAGAGGTATTTCAAGAGAATGAAGAAGCAAAGTCACCTTCCATTTCCACCACTAAAACTGACACTGCAACCAATACAAATTTTGTCATATCACCTTCTGTGGACATTTCTAAAGAGCATTTTGGCGAATTTGAGAAGCATGCTAGAGGAAATGGATCCAAACTAATAAGGGATATGGGTTATAATGTCCAAGCTCTAGGAAATAGAAATCAAGGCATCCCAAGCCCTATTGTAGTTGAAATGAATTTTAAGCATGAAGGCCTAGTCTATGATGGAAGAAACAAAAATGCCATGAATGCCAAGAATATTTCCTTAACGATAAAGGACAAAGTAGAATTGGACTACTTGTAAGAAGAGGATAAGTAATGAAGGAATATTCAAGCACATTTCCACTTCATTTTGTGGTATATTTCAAAAGATCGGCAAAGAGAAGAGTTCTAAGACTCATCCTACATCAACAATTCAATAAAGAAAGAATAAAATCATCCAAAACAATATCAAGAAGACAAATAAGAATACATTAGGAAAGGAATATCTTGTGCATCAATATTGTAAGAGGAAATTCCACAACAGTAACCACTATTGGTACTAATATGCACGTACAATTTTTTTTTTAAAAGGCCATCTTATGGCATATTACTGGGAGAAGCAAGTTACTTGTCACAAGCTAGATTTATTTCAAAGGAGGAATGTAAATAATATTTCAACAAAGAAACAAAGGTATCATAGTCACATGTACACAAAAGTCATGTCAATAATCCTATCCATCAACAATAACTTATGTGACCATTACAAGTTGAGTGGCCATTGCGAAGCAAAGTGTTGGAAAATTGATTTAGAGCTTCATGCTAGAAATCATAAAGTGAAGAGAAGGATGTGGAGAGTGAAGTATAAAGGTGATGAAGAGATCCTTTCCTTGGTATCCTAAGAAGGAAAAAGTGTCTAGAATTTCGTAGTGGCACAAGAGTTTGGTCTCACCAAAAAATCAAGTAGTAGTTTGGTGGAAGGAGACACCATAAGAGGATCTCAATCCTAGGTTAATGTATTACTCATTGAAAATCAGTTGAAGAATAACTTGCTAATAGACAATTGTTTCCATGTTGTGAAGCAGTTGATTCTAGTATCAGAGGGTAGTCCAAACCTCCTTTTGTGATTGGATATGCTCACTGGGATCTCATTGTCAAATGAGTGTTTCATACATTCAACAATGAACCACAGAAGACTATAACTTGACTTGGATTCATTGATTTCCAAGATGTACCATTTTCAGAGCTAGAGAATGCAAGAGACTTGTACACTAATGATGGGAGTGATTTATGATCAAATAGTTTGGATATGGATATTGCTTATAGTTTAGTCAATGAGAATACTTTAGCACTACAATATCAAGTGATATAGGAACTAGATCCAAGGCAATAAAGCTAACTATATCTAGTAGCCAAAGCCATTAGTGAGAGCCAGATATAGATTCAGTGCCACATTCCAAAGAAATAGGAATACCACACATTGATATAGAATGATCCTCTAAGCTTTTGGAGACAAAAAAGCCTCTCAATTGAGCGGTGTGATATGAAATGGATCCAGACTATGGAATGGTTGTAATAATTTGTACCTACAATGTAATATAACAATGTTTAAAGGTTACAATATATAAAAAGAAAATGAAAAAGAAAATGTGAGTAATAAAAAATAGAGACAACATCAAATAAATATTTGATTGAATAAACAAATGAAAATAAGAGAGGAGGAATATGAACTGAATGGTTAGTTCCATGGCCTTCCCATTGCCTCAACTCTCCTATATATTCTTGTAAGGAGATTCTCAAAAGGGATTTTGATAGAGGAGGAGAATGGATAGAGAGCCATGAGTTGTAGTGAAGTCGCATTGTAATCCAAACATTGTCGAAATGAAATACATAGCAACCTTTGAATGTTGGTTTTCCCATTGGGGTTTCCAGGGTAGATATTGTCTCCAATGTGCTATGATTTCCTCTATGTGTATTTATTTTGTTTCCTTAGTTTACTTATGAGTCTTAATGGAGCTTCTTGACAATTTTAATGGTTGCTAGTTAATGGTGAGGGAGGGATTAGAATACACTTTTAGTAAAACTTGTAGTTTACAATATTACTTGGCTATTATTGTTTAATGGAGGTCCCAACAACTATTTTTGTCCTAATGATGGACCTTCTTTAGGGTTCGAAACTGTTGAATTTTAACTTCTACCATAGGTTCCTCCTCTTCAAATCTATCCAATTGTGGAAAAATAAATAACGAATTTGCATCCCTCCATGGAAGCGAAACACTTAAGAGATACCCTCTTCAAAAGCTCTTAGATAAAGATTGCTCATATATTTGCTGACCTAATGTGTTTGAAGAAATGTTGGGATAATAAAATAAACATTTTCTATCATTAACTTTTTTAGAATCAACCCTAAAATAATTATTAATTTTAGCTAACATTAACGAAATCTTTCCTACACCTAGAAATTAAATGTTAATGAACAAATTGTGAGCTCTTATTATTCATGAATGATTTCAAGGAAGAATATTCTCCTGACGATGGAACTGATTCAGGGTTTGAAACTATTAAATTTGAACTTCTACCACATCTTCCTCCTCTTCAACTATGTCTAACTCTGGAAAAAATGAATAATGAAATTGTAGCCCTCCATGGAAGGGACACACTTCAGAAGATCTACCTCTTTGAAATATCTCGTATAAAGATAGCTCACAGAGATGCTGACCTTACATTTATAAATAAATGTTGGGACAATAAAATAAACATTTTCTATCATTAATTTTTATTAGAATCAACCCTAAAAGAATTATTAATTTTAGCTGGCATTGAAGAAACCTTTCCTACACCTAGAAATTAGATATTAATGGACAAAATATGATCTCCTATTATTCATGGAAGATTTCAAGAAGGACACTTCTCCTAACGTTGAACCTTCTTTAGGGTTTGAAACTGTTGAATTTCAACTTCTACCATAGGTTCCTCCTCTTCAAATCTATCCAATTGTGGAAAGAATGAATAACAAAATTGCAACCCTCCATGGGAGGGGCACACTTTGGAACACCTACCTCTTAGAAAGATCCTGGATAAATATCGCTCACATATCTGCTGACCTTATGTTTCTAAAGAAATACCAAGACATTTTCTATTGTTAATTTTTATTATAATAAACCATTAAATAATTATTCATTTTGGTCGACATTAAAGCAACCTTTCCTACACCTGGAAATTAAATATTAATGAACAAATTGTGAGCTCTTATTATCCATGAAAGTTTTCAAGGAAGAATATTATATTCACAATGGACCTGATTTATAGTTCAAAATTTTCGAATTTCAACTTCTACCATAGGTTCCTCCTCTTCAACTCTGTCCCACTTTGGAAAAAATGAATAACGGAATTGCAACCCTCCATGGAGGGGACACACTTCAGAATATCTACCTCTTCGAAAGATCCAGAATAAAGGTCACTCATAGATCTGCTAACCTAATGTTTCTGAATAAATGTTAGGACAATAAAATAAACATTTTCTATCATTAATTTTTATTAGAATAAACCATAAAAGAATTATAAATTTTAGCCGATATTGAAGAAACATTTATGTAATATCTGTATCTGGATATTATCAACCAATAGAAAATAACTCCATATGTGTGTGTGTGTGTGTATATATATATTAATGAGATATGATTACATTACAATTTGATGGACCATTTAAATATGGTCTTATGTTCCTTTTAAATGGAAAGGTACATCTCTATCTTTTTGATTAGTTACATATCAAATTTATTTAATATTTGTTTAATTACTTTTTTATTATTATTTCATTATTGATATATTTATATATTATTTTGTTTGTTACATTGCCTTTCAGTTCAGGATGCTTTATCCTCAAAACATACCTTATCAAAATCCCTTATAATTTAAATATAGTAAGTAAAACCATAGGTTATTTTCTAAAACCATGTGTGGTTTTATGAATTCTATTCTTTAATTTTTTTTTTCCTTTCTCTCGCGTATAATTCTTTTTTCCATTTCTTCTTTCTAATATGTTTTTTCTTACTTCTTGGTCTCTTCTTCATATTTTGAGTGGTCTGAATCATTCTTCAATGAAATTCGAATGGCCAAGGCAAATTTTTGGTCAAACCAATTTTTACTAGGGAAAATCAAAATATGGATGGCTAAAAGCCACTGTGAGGTCAAAGACCTCAATTCAAAGAAACCTTGGAAATTTCGGCCACAAGCTAGAACCAGATTTGCTATTATACCAATGTAATATCCTATATGGATATTCCCAAGAAATAGAATTAAGTGGTCAGACAAATTTTTTGACATAGAATTAAGTGGTTGAATATCCAGATATAATTCTTGACATAGAAACCCTAAAAATCCTTCCACTTTCACTTTTCAATCCAAGAGAAGATACTCTAAGAGGTGTGCATCACAAAGAGAGCCCATATAACAAGAGAAAGAGAAAAAACATAATTTGATCCCAATTCATGTGCTTTACAAATGACAAATAGATGGATAGTTATATCCATCTTAGCACAATATTTTAATTTTTTTTTATCAAGCCTAAATTTCATTTTGAAATTAAAACAAAATAATATTAAAATATTTCAAAATAAAACAAAATTATGACATTTCACGCACACGTTGGGAACTAAGCCATAAAACCAACATAAAATGATGAAAAATACTAAAATAAGGAATCCAAGGCCTCATTGTGACTATAAGAATGATCCTAAGGTGGACGTTATGCTCCTACTAACCCCATATGATGAATAAAGTCCCTCAATGTCCCCCTTGCCTTAGATTGAGGCTTGATCAATCATGAAGACGTCAAGGGGTCGATTTGGTTAGAGGGGGTAAAATCAGTTGTAGAGAAGGACCAAGTGGGGTGTGAGAATGGTGGTGGAATTAGGGATGAAATCCTTAGAGGAATCATAGTCCCCCTTAATACATAAAAAGTGTGGTGTTCATGTGACCCAATGGCTTACCCCTGGAATCCCTAGACACCAACCTCATGGATAAAAATCCCTAAAAGGGGTAGTTGACAGTACCACTAAGATATAGTAATTCCAATAATAAAACCAAGGGACCTGATAATAGCCAACCATAAGAAAGATCCCCACACTTGGCCTTTCATCCCTCCTCTACCAACGACCCGTTGGAATGCTAAAAACTGTAGAGGCGTAAAACTTGTCTTAATGGCCAACAAGAAAGAAAAACCTATAATTAGTTTGGTAATTGGAATCAATCTCCTCACTTTATTCATGTTATGTTCAAAATGCACTCAACAGTCTTCTGCAATACAATTTTTCTATTGTTCCTACAGAATACTCATTTTCATTAATTATGCAAAATACCGTGCATTACTATTCCTCCAATTGACAAAACAAATTCCCAAAGAAACAAATATTTTGGTGCAAATTTCAAGAACATTCGCATTCTAATGCATGTTATATTTTAATGACAATCTCCAATAACAAATTCAATGAAACATAACTCTCTCTCTCATGGTGCATTAACCTCTGTTGTTTTTGTTATATGAATGTGTTTACATAACACCTTATTTTAATACATTGTAAGGAAATGACAATATATGTAATGAATATGCCAACAATGCAACCAACCATAACAATCTTAGTTATAGTTGTTTATAACCATTTCCTCCCTACTCAATATATTTGGATGTCCTCTTAGACAAATCCCAACACAATTTCTAGCATCATACTACAAAGAAAAATTCCAAAAAATTGATTAATTATTAATCTGCACATATATATTTCATCTTGAACAATATAAAAAATTATTCCTTTAGATGACCATAGCATCCAATTAACGTACAATAAAAGGGAGAATAGTTCTAGAATATATTTGAATGGAATGGTCGTAGGTAAAATGTATGATCAACAATAGTTGTATGATGCCAATGGACAACATGAATTCACCCCACAATGAGAGGAATTGACCTAGGTATGTAAAACTATCCTAGACATTGATAAAAATGCCCTAGGAAATGATGAATTATCACAGGAAAAGTATAAACATACATAGTAAATGGGGAATTCAACCAACAATGTATAAAAAAAACTCAACACTATATATAAAACGCCTAGGCCAAATTATCCTTATGTAAAGTAAATTCACCCAGGAATTGCTAAATTCACCCCAAGCACTCTTAAATTAATTTACACAATGAGGAAAATGTTTTAGAAATGAGAGAAACATCCCATGCAAAGATAGTTCATCCAAGAAGTAAGATCAATGCCCATCAGCTGACCAAAACTAAAGTAATATAATTGGAAAAATCCTACAATAATGCATTGACTCCAAAATGTTAGCCATCGATCTCTATGTATGAAGAATCATTCAATGGTGGGATAAAAATAGTTCCTTTGTTCATTTTTTCCACAGTTGGATGGATTTGAAGCGGAGAAACCTGTGGTAGAAATTGAAATTCATCAGTTTTGAACCCTAAAGCTAGCAAGTCCATCATTAGGAGAATCTTTTTCCTTTATAAGAGCTTACAATTTGTTCATAAATATTTAATTTATAGGTGTAGGAAAGGTTTATTCAATTTTGACTAAAATTAATAATTCTTTTAGCGTTGTTTCTAGTAAAAATTCATGATAGAAATTTTTTATTTTATTGTCCCAACATTTCTTCAAAAACGTTAGATCTGTGAGCGATCTTTATCCAAGAGCTTTCAAAGAGGCGGATCTTCTGAAGTGTGTCCTTTCCATGGAGGGTTTCAATTTCATTATTCATTTTTTCCATAGTTGGACAGAGTTGAAGAGGAGGAACCTGTGGTAGAAGTTGAAATTTGATAGTTTGGAACCCTAAAGCAGGTCCATCGTCATGAGAATATTTTTCCTTGAAAGATTTCACGGATAATAAGAGCTCATAATTTGTTCATTAATATTTACTTTCTGAGGTGTAGGAAAGTGTAACAAATAAAATAATATATAAATATATCAATAAACAAATAATGAAATAATAAAAGAACAATAATTAAACAAATATTAAATAAATTTGATATATAATTAATCAAAAACATAGATATCTACCTTTCCATTGAAAATGCACATAAGACCATATTTAAATGATTCATTAAATTGTAATGTAATCATATATGATTAATATATATTCAATATTATTTCTTCTTTCCAAATGGATTTATTTTCTATTGGTTGAAAATATATGAATACATATATTTCATTGGTATCATGCCGAATATGATTTAGGCTTGTGGCCAAAATTTTCAAGGTTTCCTTGAATTTAGGTCTTTGACCTCACGATGGCTTTTAGCCATCCATATTCAGAGTTTCTCTAGTACAAAATGGTTTTTGACCAAAAATTGGCCTTGGCCATTCAAATTTCATTGAATAATGATTCATTCCACTCCAAATATGAATAAGCGACCAAGAAAAAGAATTATCTGTGAGAGGAAGAAAAAAAAAGTTAAAGAATAGAATTCATAAAACCACACATGGTTTTATGAAATAGCTCAAGTTTTAGTTACTATATTTCAATTATAAGAGATTAATATCCATATACGGATATTCTTATGCCACATGAGCCTAACAAAGTTCACTCACACTTAAAAATGATCTAAAATATTTGGAATATTAAATAATCCATAATATTTAGAACAAAATGTATAAAATATGAATATTGAATAAGATATGAATATGATATTTACATTACAATTGGGACCCAATCAAATATGTCTACTTGTGCCTTTTCACACGAAAGGGAATGCATTTAATTAAATTATATAATTAATAATTTCTAATTATTAGTTATCTTTTTATTAATTTTATTATTATTTAGTATTTAGTATTTATATATTTTATTTATTACATTTTCTTCATCATCAGAATGCTTTATCCTCAAATCATATCTATTAAACTTCTTTATAATTTAATATAGTAAGTAAAACCATGTGCAACCTCATAAAACCATGTGTGGTTTTATGAATTCTCTTCTTTAACTTTTTTTCCTTCTCTTGCAGATAATTATTTTCCCCACTCCTTGTAATATTTTACTTTTCTTACTTCTTTTTTTTCTTGTTTTTTTTGTATGTTTGCATTATATTGTAACACCTTGATTTTGACCCTGATTGCATTAAATATATATGGTGTAAATATTGTAATTAATCATGGTGTGGAGCTAAAGGCAAAATCCGCACCATTGATTTATCGTTTTATGTTCGACGATTAAAATTGATGCCTATGGTATTTTGTGCTAACGGGCACAGTATAATTTGGACATCATGTAAATGTGGAATTTAATTAAATACCCATAACTAGCTCTGTCAATGCAACATTAAAAGAGATGGGGGCATGATTTCTTAAGGATAGGGGTGGGGGAATATTTAACCTTTGGGGCCAATGGGAAAAATCTAAATGTCAATAAAAGAACCCATCAAGCTGTCAACCATTTTTCTGTCTTATTCAACCAATCATGTAATGCTACCAGGAATCAGTTGGGTTAGTTGTTGCATGAGGATGGGCAAGGTATGGAAGTCAGAAATTGGAATTTGGGAAAGCACCCATTTTTGGGAAAAATATTTTTTTGACTTTTGGGGCAATTTAACACCCAAAACTCCATGCCCATTGAGGGATACACCCATGTTCTTCATTTTCACACGTAGGGGAAGCTTGGGAGTTGTTTGAGCTCCACAATTTTTCCTACTGCAGGTTCTCCTTCACATTTTGGGGCTCTTGGGTGTCTTTCTCACCATCAGTCATTCACGTCGGGGCTCTCTCAAACGACTGGAAGTTCCTGTGTGTGGAAGACACATTTTTGGGGTTTTCTATGTGCGTTTTACCTCATGTGGGTAGTCGTTTCTTCATTTTTCCTCAAGCTGGAAATTCATTTTTGTATTGATCTGTGATTGGGTCTCTTCCCGAACATTTTGTTGCATTTTCTCCACTGATCTCCAAGCTGAAAATCATTCTTGTGTTTCCCAATGATTTGGAGGATAGACCACGTTCTCTTGCGTGTTTTGAGTTCATTTTGGCCACGTTAGGGACAAAACATCCCTACGATACGAATTGTTGTTAAGGGGTTGTTTACACCCACCTTGGTAATTCATTTTGTTTCCCAACCGTTTCCTCCACCCATGAATTTAATATTTTGTTGTGTATGCATCTGTGCTTTGGTATGAACTTGCATTTTACTATGTAGAGCATCCTGATGTTGTCTTGGCTGAGTAAGTCCAAGAATCCACATGTTAATGGGATGATTGTGTTCGGATGTGGTTATTGACTTGATGGGGGGTGTTTGGCCTTGCTTTGTGTAAGTCTGTGTCCCCTAGTTCCCTATGGAAATCATGGCTAGCTTAGGGGTGGTAGTGATGCTGAGAGAGTAAGGATCACACTGGCCTATGGTTGGGTGGAACGTTGCAGTGACATAGCTAGTTGCGGGGAAAACTTCTTCTCAAAGATAAGTATTTTTGTATTTTCTTTGTAAATTATCATGAACACATGAAATGCTTGAACAGGATGAACATTGCTTGTTTTAATGAGTATGAACAACATGTATGTGTTGCTTGAGTGTGTATGCTTCCAATGTAGATTGTATATTTTATACATCTGTGCATTTTTATTTAGTTCCAAGCATTTTGCTATTGTGTTAATGGGGCTAGTTTTCCCAGACTGTTAGTGGCATAGTCGCGTCCTCTCTCTGGTAGATGGGCGGGGACGTTACATATATTAGCTAGTCGAAACAAACAAAAAAGTGTGGAAGAAAGCATCGTGTACAATTGGATGGGGTAGTCTAAACTTACCACTCCATCCCATCAAAAACAAAAAGCATATCAGTTTTTAGAAAAAAAGGAACAATTACCCATTTAGAAGATGGGAGCCTAGTAAAAATTTATAGAGCATAATATTTCATAGGAATAGACATAAAATAGTGACTTGAAAATAAAATAGAGGTAAAAGAAACTATCAGATTAAACAAAAAACTAAAATGAGCTGAACATATTGCATAACTTCAGTAGGTCATAGCTACAGGGTTTGGATTCTCCTGTTTCTCTTCAATGATTGGGCAGGCTCCATAGAACTCTTCCTCAGTCGAAGATTCACTCTGGTTAATAGGAAGAGGAGTAGTTTTACATACCAAAACCTCAATACCACATACCTGTTTAAGATGAATATGGGTGATTGTGGATGACATTGGAAATGGAGCAGATGAAGAATGAGGTGTGGCTAGAACCGAACCCATGTCCATTGAAACTATGGGTGTCACCAAGATGCTATGAATTCCTCCTAATCCCGGCATAAATAGTCCCAAAGCTAGTTGCTTCCATGATATTGTCATGTACCTTATATTGAGTAGAGTGTCTAATTCAAGAAGCTTGGTTTTGGCTTGTAAGACTGAGATTATAGTATAGTTCCAGGTGGCCACCATCTCCTCCATGAGGGACCCCATCTTGTTCTTGATGATCCAGTAGTGATTGAGGCATCCCCCTCCAATTCCTCTAGCCAATTTTTCATTAATCAACCTAGCTTCCCATTCATCCATTAAATTGTGCACCAGAATGGAAACCTCACTAGAATACCCATCTTCTTGCATCTGGTGCACACCTCGTTGAGCGCAACCTCGTATGATGCTATCTCAATGGGGTGTTCCATGCTGATGAGACATAGTGAAACAGTAGTGAAACTCAATCAAAGGGCCAAGAAAAACACTGGTAGGAAAGATGGCGTGCTCGAACAAGTCATAAACCTAGAAATACTATGGGAAATATAGACCAAATGTATACGAGCTGAACCAGGTGGATGGAATGCAAACCAGAGCCAAGCCCCTTACCAAAGGATGAGACACTAATACATTTGGGTGGATTTTTCGACGAAATATTTCCATGTTTTGAACATTCATGGATTAATACTTCATTTTGTTTTATCATGGCAGAAAAACTGTCACAATATCAACATTGTTTAATTTTTGACAAACTTTTGTCTCTATATCGACGATATATGGCTATCTTTACACACCCACCAAACCAATGCCAGCTTTCAATGGATCTTGGTTGTTTATGCGTGGGTTAACTCATGCATTTTCTTCCACATCTAACTTATAAGAAGATATGGCTATTTGCATTATGGAGTAAACTTGTTTTGGATGAGAAGTGAATTCTAGCCCTCCCACGGTTCATATTCAAGCTAGGAAGCATGAACTAGCTAGCACTGAACGTCAAAGCAAAAGATTGATTCTATCTTCTGTCCGATCATAGAGAGAAATCCTGAAATGGAAACCCTTAATAATAATAAAATAGATTTGAGTTTTTGCCTCGACTGTTGCATCTTTTTTTTTGGGTCTAGGTCTAACTAGCTATGTGTGGTATAATATTTTATGTATATGACAGAAGCCTCCTATACCCGTTCCTTAGTCCATCCATGTGCCCTTATATTTTGCATAGAGATGTTTACACTTGTTCATATATTATGTCTCCATGGATAAATAGTAATTTCAATGAAAATGACTACCTCATTGTAGCTATCTCTGCTACTTCAACCTAGTTACCTATACGATGTCAGCATATATAATTTTACCTTTTATATTGCCAATTTACAGCTCCTTTGCGGGAGCATGCCAAGCTGTATCACTTAGCACATTTGCTATAGTTGTGATAAGGTTCTTGGTGAGTGATTGAGTGTAGATTGAGCCTGGATTTCTTTATCAACCATATCCAAAACTAGAGAGATCAGTCATACTCTGCAACAATTATCTGGCTGTAAATTCATAAAAGGTAATCATGCATCCTTTTTTGGGGGATACAAAATAACATTGAGGCTCAAAATAATAGTTGTATTCTTTGGGTCATGTACCTTACAGAGAAATTTAACAACCCTACAAATCCCTCCTTTTATTTAAACAAAAGTAATTGCAACAAGAGGGTCCAGTCAACAATGACTCTAGCCAATTAGTTTTTTTTCATAGACCCGATGCTCCATTAAGCTATTGGCTGTTGACATAGTGTTAATTACTTTCCACAGTAGAAGGAAAACTTTCTGATTGGACCATTTGGGCCACCTAGTGTTCCAATGCCCAAACTATCAAGGTCTCCTTGTGAGTAAATCAAAGGCCATTGCACAACACTTTTTGGCATCAATGAAAACTTCAGTCTGTTAGACACAATGCTTAGTGAGAGTGTGGGGTGAATCAGTGAGCTAAGGCTTGAACTGAATTTCAACATATTTTTCTACCAATATTATCATGCCCACAGCCATCTCTATCATCAAGTTTTCTTGTCTATTGCCATGTCACCATATCCTTGTCATCTTTGCACCAACATCTTTGTCTTGCACAAATCATATTCAAATGACCATAGAAGGTTCATTTGACTCTCTAGATGTTCCATGCTTGTCATGCTTTCTTTTCAATGTAATTATGCATGTCCTTAGTCATCTATGTCCTTCATGTCTTGTTCCAATTACACCTTGCAATGTCATCATGCTTAGACACCTCTTCGAATCTCCGTTTGTTATTTATTGTTTTAATGAAATAATCAATTAAAACTTCTTCTAAACATTGCATCTCTCCAATAGTAAGATGTGTCTCTTCAAAACTATGTCTTAATTCTTTTTATTAATTTTTTTTTATTTTTTTAAATACATTCATGTAGCTTCTTATTTAATAAACTCTGCTATTTATTTTTCACTAACTTTGCAAGTCCATCTTTTGCATATATGACCATCATAATGAAAATTGAAAGTATGGCTAGATTGCCACCTCAACAAGGATAAGATCCATGTCACATTTTGAACTTTTTGATACACATGCATTATCTAGAGATCATTTGAAAATAGGATTCCAAACTATTTAATTTAACACTTAGACAAAATTGTTTTTAACTTCATGTAAAAACAATTTTTCTTCTACTTTGGCAGATTGATTTCTCCCTCATGTGGTCACCATAAGGAAACCTACAAGCATGGCTAGATATCCATTTCAACAATGAACAAGACCATATCACAAGATAAATATGTTGACACACACACAACCTTTGGAAAGCATTTAAAAATAGCTTCTCAACCTATTTTCAACATCAAAACATATTTCTTCCCATTTTGGCAGACTCCTATTTCACACGTGTGAACACTCTATGGAGATCGGAAGTTAGGAGCAGATGGACAACTTACCAAAGAATGGATCCATGACATTTGATAAATTTACTTGCACAAATACAACCCTTGGTGGGCATTTTCAACTGACCTCTCAAACTCTTGTTTTTAACACTTGGTCAATTTTATTTTGTTCTCATTATGCAAAATATTATTTTTCCTATTTTTGGTAGATTGATATTTTGCATATGAGACCATCATAAGACAACCTGAAGGTATGTCTAGATATGCAGCTAACCAAGGAACATGACTATGCTACATGATGAATTTTATCATCAAAATAACCCCTCCTTGTGGGCATTCCTTTTCAATTCCTTGAATCTAACACAACCAATTTTCTTGTGTTCTTAAAATGGAAAATAATAGTTTTCTTACTTTTGGCAGATTTATATCTTTGTCATAAAACACTCCACAAGATAGCTGAGACCATGGTTAGATGAACCCATCAACAAGCTATAGCCTAACACTTTCATATTATTTTTTTCATCATCCTATGAGATAGGGCAGGCATTTCCCTAAGGTCACTGAGGCAGTTTTGCCAGTACTGGAATACTGCAAAATAGCCTAAAACTCTATTTTGGAAGACCATTATCTTTGTCATCAAACATCTTCTTTGAGAAATGAGACCATGGTGAGATAGCCTCTTCAAAAAGTTGTAGGATGATAGCTTTAGATAATTTTTATCACACACCTATAAGGTACGGTGGGAATTTTCCCAAGGCCACATGAGCCATTGTTTCCAACCGTTGGACAATTTTCTTAGTTTGATCCAATCTGTATAAAACATTGTTCTGGCAGGTTCATAACTTCTTCCTCAGCTACTTCCAAGACATTCCAAATACATGATCAAGTAGGACAAATATCAATCTACAAGACCCCCATATGGTGTGGCCATTTTCTTCAACACACTATTTGTGGCAAGCATTTTCTTAAGGCTACCTGAGCCAGTTTTCCAACACTCAGTCATTTTCTGGACTTTCTCCAAAATTTATTCTAAAACCGCATTTTGCCAGATTCAAATTTTTCTTTAGACATGCTTAAGGAGAATAATACCATGGTTAAGTAGACAAACCAACACACTACAATACCCGCATGTGCTGCGGGAATTTACTCTAACCCATAATTTAGGGCGGGCATCTTTCTGAGGCTACTTATCCATGTCATCATGCTTAGACACTTCTTCGAATCTTTGTTTGTTATTTATTGTTTTAATGAAATAATCAATTAAAACTTCTTATAAACATTGCATCTCTCCAATAGTAATATGTGTCTCTTCAAAACTCTGTCTCAATTCCTTTTATTAAATTTCTATTTATTTTTCTAAATACATTCCTGTAGCTTCTTATTTAATAAAGTCTATTTATTATTTTTCACTAACTTTGCAGGTCAATCTTTTGCATATATGACCATCATAATGCAAAATGAAAGTATGGCTAGATAGCCACCTCAGCAAGGATAAGATCCATTTCACCTTTTAAAATTTTTGATACACATGCATTATCTGGAGATCATTTGAAAATAGGCTTCCAAACTATTTAATTTAACACAAACAAAATTGTTTTTACAACAATTAACTTGTAAAAACAATTTTTCTTCTACTATGGCAGATTGATTTCTCCCTCATGTGATCACCATAAGGAAACCTACAAGCATGGATAGATATCCATTTCAACAATGAAAAATACCATATCACAAGATAAATCTATAGACACACACACTCAAACTCCTGTTTTTAACACTTGGTCAATTTTCTTTTGTTCTCATTATGCAAAATATTATTTTTCCTATTTTTGGCAGATTGATATTTTGCATATGAGACTATCATAAGACAACGTGAAGGTATGGATGGATATTCAGTTCACCAAGGAACATGACTATGCAACCTAATGAATTTTATCATCAAAATAACACCTCCTTGGGGGCATTTCAAAATTGCTTTTCAATTTCCCAAATCTAACACAACCAATTTTCTTGTGCTCTTAAAATGCAAAATAATATTTTTCTTACTTTTGGCATATTTATATCTTTGTCATAAAACAATCCATGGTCTAAATGAGACCATGTTTAGATGCACCCATCAACAAGATATAACCTAACACTTTCATATTATTTTCTGCATCATCCTATGAGATAGGGCAGGCATTTCCTTGAGGACACTGAGGCAGTTTTGTTAGTACTGGAATAATGCAAAATAGACTGAAACTCTGTTTTGGAAGACCATTATATTTGTCATCAAACATCTTCTTTGAGAACTAAGACCATAATGAGATAGCCTCTTCAACAAGCTGTAGGATGATATCTTCAGATAATTTTTATCATACACCGATAAGGTATGGCAGGTATTTTCCCAAGGCCACATGAGCCAGTTTTTCCAACACTAGGACAATTTTCATAGTCTGGTCCAATCTTCCTAAAACATTGTTTTGGAAGGTTCATAACTTCTTCCTCAACTACTTCCAAGATTGTCTAAAGACATGATCAGGTAGGACAAATATCAATATACAATACCCCCATATGGCATGGGCATTTTCTTAAGGCTACCTAAGCCAGTTTTCCAACACTTGGTCATTTTCAGAACTTTCTCCAAAATTTGTTCTGAAACCTCATTTTGGCAGATTCATAACTTTGCCTTCAGACATGCTTAAGGAGAAATAATACCATGTTTAGGTAGAAAAACCAACACACTACAATACCCCCATGTGCTCTAGGAATTTACTCTAACCCATAATTTAGGGCAGGCATCTTTCTGAGGCTACTTAGCCATTTTTTCTTGCTTTGGCACAAACCCCTGTTTTGGCAAGTCCATTACTTGTCCGTCAGGAAATTTTAGGAAAAACTGAAGACATGGTCAGGTAGGAAAAACAACAATATACAGGACCCCCATGTGGTGTGGGAATTTATATTCTCCTATAAATTATGGTGTGCATTTATATTCTGTTAGAGTAGTTTCAACTACTTTTTCATACTTACTCAATTTCCAAAGTTTCACAAAGTTGGCAAGTTGACATATTCCTCCTTAGAGACTCTCCAGTGAGGCAAGTGACATGGTTGTATGCTCCGTACAACACTCTAGAGACTCACATTCTCAATACATTTTTCACATCATCCTATGAGGCATGGAGGGAATTTTCTTAAAGACACTTGGGCAGATTTAACAACAATTCCATACTTAGACAAATTTCTCAATTTGGACTAATCTTCCTAAAACACCCTTTTGTTAGGTCCATAAATTTTTCTTCATCCACTTCCAAGACAATTTGAAGACATAGTTCGGTAGGCCAAAGACCAATCTACAATATCCCCATGTGTTGCGGTCATTTACTCTTACCCATAATTTAGGGTGGGCATCTTTCTGATGCTACTTAGCCATTTTTGCATCTAGAGCTTGTCTTGAGTTGTACATGCATAATTGCTTTGAGTAATTTGTGAGACATTGACCCCAACCATAAATCTCTCTGTATAAACTAACGAAAGCCCATTACATGCATCAATTCTTGCAAATTGTAAGTGTAGGAAAGCATTGTGATAGAAGAACACAATATTCCCTCTGTGGTTTGTCATTTCTTGTGTCCAAGATGGAAGAATATTCTACCAGGAGGAAAAGAAGTAGCAATGAGGGCTACCTTGGAGTTCTTCCTAAGAAGAAACCCAAGCCTGAACCTGAGGAGAAGAAATTCATGTTCATGGTTTTTCTTCTTAATGGTTTGAATTTAACTTTGCAGTTGGAGGATGTCATAGAAAAGATGTTGGTCGCCGAATTTGTAAGGACTATTACAATAAAAGATGAGAAATAAATAATAGAAAAGGGGCCAAGAAAAATCCACTGTGGTCCCCAAGTCTATGTGGAAGACGCAATGGGAGAATGAATACCGGGACTTTAGAAGCCGTGATTTCTTCGAGGGTTTCTGGGGAGACACTCCTGGGACAGGAAAATCTAGGCACTGCGTAGCCAAAGGTACAACTATCCTGGTATGAAAAAATAGGGCAATAGATGAGCGTGGAATCAATATCACCGACCATCAACACCCCAAGACTGAAAAGCTTCTCAAAGCATATTGCCATTTCAACTCTTTCATAATTCTCAGAAGCTCTTAGCAGAATAACACTTCGAGCATTGTCTCTAATTACTGATTCATCTTATGCATCTTAATCATCCTAGGAAGGTGGTGTTTATATAGGGTGATGAAGATGAATATGGATACAGAGATGACTGGTCAGCATAATGACATCACGAGTAGACGTGGATAGGGATCTCAATTTTTTGCTGAGAATCCAGTAATGCCGTCTCTTTTGAATATGATGCATTGTTGTCCACATGGATCACGATGTTTGGACATGACATTATTTTCCTTTTCACTTATGCTGATAGTGGTGTTTAGAACGGTTTCATCTAGCCACATCCATTTGCTTCGTGTAGAGGCTAGGTTCATCGCTTCAAATATATGAACTTCATGATCTCCTATTGTTTTCTATGGAAGCCACGTGCCATATCTCTGGAGTCAGGAAGGTTGGTGAATCGCTGATGCTTTGGACATGATATTACCTAAGGCATGTCACAAATGGCATCGAGGGATATGATTATTGGTCATCTCATACATCAGGACATCCTTTATGTACCAGACCTGACCAGGACACCACCTTTACCAGGTTTAATGGCTCCAGAGTCGCCAGGGATCAAATTTGAAGGGTAGGTCTCATTTTACTTTGAAGGGCTATGAGAAATTGAACCCTTCAATGCTGACATTTAAAAATAAATCATTCTTTTCATTTGAAAATTCAATTGTTAAAAAAAAATTCATTATTTATTAAAAACATTGTATATGAAAAAAAATGACAATAAGAAGAAATCCCAAGTGATTCAACATTTACATGGAATTAGTGAGGTAAACCATGTACATATGATCACTTCCATATTCTTTTTATGGGGATTACTCAAGAGTTAGTATAGAGAAGGAGAGACTAAAATAAAGGTTGAGAATGAAGAACATGTAAGGGTGATGGAAGATGAGATTGGGGAAAATCCCATTTAGAAAGAGATTGATGCACTTGTTTTGTTAATGTGAACATAGACATAACCATTAGGAGTATTGGTTTTTTGTATTGCATTTTCTTTGTCCTATTTATTTTTTGAAGGGAAATGTTTGTTTCCTATCATGCTAAAGTGATTAGAGTAGTTCAGAACTACCCACAACCTTATCTGAATGCATAATATGAAATTAGGGGTGAAAGTAGGCTCATGGGGTACTAAAGCTTATTTCTATATAGAATTGATTTGAGAAGAGCTCCACTATTAGAAATACTATGTTACAAGGACAAAAGAGATCAGGAATCAAATCCCTAACATTAATAACAAACTAAAAAGATGATCTTTGTCCAATGCCAACGTATCCACCTAAAACTAGTTTACTTCTAACATTGTACATCATTGGGAGATTTAAAATTGTTGATCCTTATTGTGACCACTTGATAATTTCCATAACCAATGTGTTAAATAAAAAACATAAAAGTAAAAACATTGGAAGAATAACTTTTCCATGACATTTTACCTTACCTATTTTGAAATGAACTTTTGTACATGCTATTAAAAGCATTGTATTATTATCTTTCCAGCTAAATAAGTTTTTTAGGATCCACATTTCCATTAATGGCAAAAAAAAGTTACAAATATCATCACAAAGCTAATTGATATGTTTGTCCATATGGAAACAGTTCATGAGTAACTAGCCATTCAATTTCAAACTCCACCTAGTCCCTAAGCATCGTTTTCACCATAATAAACCTAAGTATTCAAAGAATTGAAAATTTATCTTTCAAACTTTAGTCTTGAGTCTACTAACATCTAGATGTCAAATGAGAAGGATTGATAGGGATTCTAATTTCTCTTTTCAAAACTTGGTGCATATAATTATTATTCAAATGCATTGAAAAAAGTATCCTCCAGTGTGCCTACCTAAAAGAAAAACCCTAGAATGTAAACCTAATGATTTGAGGCAGCAACCTTTTTATCAACCCTAAATTCAACACCTATTTTTAGAATTGAATCATGTCCTCCCCAGATGCTCAATTCAAAGTGATCAAACAAAAGCCCCAATTTTAGGTGGATTATGGATAGTCTCTGACGTGTCCGGAGACTTTCAAAGATCATTCTTTGTTTCAAGGGTGCTCAGGGCGCAGATCAGAGAGCCCACGGAAGGAAGAGGAGGAAGAAGAAGAGGACTCAAGTCAAAAGGTGAGGTGAGTGAGGAGGGGAGACATAATAGGGGAGATCAACACTATCAACCTGCACATCTTGATTTGGGTAGATCAATATCAATTGGCGATCTCTAAACTACATTCATCGAGACCGCTCAACCTTGAGAACTTTAACATTCTACTAACCCTTTTTCATATGAATGAGTGATCAACTTTTGTTCACAGAATGCTTCTCACTGGTTGATCTACCCAACATCTTCTTCCAACTGTAGATCTTCGCAGTCCCTACCACTTTCGGCGGATCGACCATAGATGTTTATTAGGAAGAGGGAGATGACGACGACGACGATGATGATGAAGATGTGATGAAAAGATATTTACTTTGGTATTCACTAAATTGTTCTAAGCTTCACCAAAATTATAATATAATGGTTATGAGTGATTATTCACTCCTATAAAGAATGCACTTTATGGAACTACCAAACTGCTAAGTTTGGATATTCCTCTTTTCAGAGACCGAACTAGGTCTTGTTACCACCTAAGTTGTACTTAGTGGTTTTTTATCAAGTGAGCCTAGTGAACCGGACAAGGATAGCTTGTTCGGACTTCAAAAGACCTTCAGTCTTGCTTCTGGGAAACTTTGTTATACCATATCACATGTTCATACCCCGTGGGGGAATTGTAATCAATGTTTTAGCATGATAGTGTCTGTAAAAGACTTGGCCTATTAGACTTTATTTGTCAATCCGATCATCCAAGGGTGTTTTTTCCCTTGGTTGTTATTGGTTGTCGAATAAACAACTGATAATTTCTAAGTTTTTCACTCAATACCTCCAAAGTTGGGATGGTCGGCTTGGCATTTAGGAATATTGAGGCAATTAGAATCTATGTGTCAATGTATAAACATGCTAGGAATCATGGTTGAGTCATATGAACATGTCTAAGTCCCCCTAGGTTTTTAATTTTTTTTTATTTTTTTAATTTTTTTAGTGTTTTTTATTAAAATTTAATTTTTCCAAAACTTAGGCTATTTTTTAATAGTTTAATTGGAAAAAATGGTTTTGTAATAAAAGTGGGCTTGGAAGTTAGATTTAGTCATGTAGGTGCTCATTTTCAAGCTAAGAGCACCCATTAAACCTATATACCCACTATTTCCTAGTTTTGCGTAATTTTCCATCACTCAGGTCAGAAAACTCCAAAAAATCAATTATTGATTATTTTAATTAATAAATTGATGAATAATGGAGCAAATCCAAAATCCTAGATTAGTGAATTCTCAACTGATTTGGTTAAAATCAGTCAGGTCTGCACCAGATTGACTAGATCTAACAAATCCTTGACTGAAGGAGGTGATCTGGACAGATCCAGAGTTGAACTTCAGCCTCCTTTATGGGGAATTGTGTCCTCTCTCTCTCCTCCACATGTGTGGGCTATCCTAGAAGCTCTGTGGATTGATGTGTCAGTCTATGGGTTGATGTGTCATCGAAATAAGCCCCTTGATTGACAAGTAGGCTTCGTGGAAGCTCAGTTTAGCTTCATATCGACATTAGTGGACTCTCCTTCAGCTGTAGTGGTCTGTCTCCTTTAGATTTGCGCTCCCCTGGGCTGGATCTCCTTTTTTTGTATAAATACTCAGATCACCTCTTCCAATCTAGTTAGAACTGGGATTGAGATGCTATTGCTATTGTACTATTGTTATTGTTTATTATTCTGGAATAAAGAAGCTTTGGAGGTAATATCTATGGTGTAACACTCTTCATGTGTGGATGGTGATTGTCAAATGTTTATGAGGTATAATCTGTGTTATTTATCTTTGCTTTTGTTGGTTCATTGTTGGCCTTGAAGGAGAGATATCCCTCCTATTAGGGTAAGAGTTTATTCTCATTTTATTTATGCTCTTACTATTTTCTTGTTTCTGATCCATTGGAGTTGCATGTATTTTAAGTTTAATTGCATGCTTTCCAATTATATTTTCCAGTAGCACCTATGTTTTAACCATCTGTTTGTGCAAGGATTTATAAGTTGTGGGTGATATCTCTAATAGAAGAGGTTGATCTAGTTTGAATATTTCTCATCTTCAATATCTTCTAGAGGACATATTCCCTCGGTGTTCCACCAAAGCAAACTCCAAAACCCAACATTCCCAGGATTCCAGCACTCTTTCTCTCTCTTACTCCTTCAAAAAATCAATTTTCTTACCTGGTTTCTGTGTTCGAAAGCTCTGTTATAATTTAGATCTTCCATATTAAAGTAAAAATTACATAGATATACATTTTCAAATCTCATAGTCTAGATCTTATTTCTGAAAAGTATCATTAAGCATTCTAGATATAGCTTAGGGAAACCGTCTGTTTTGCATGGCAAGTTAAAGCGAATCCATAGGTTGCATGCTCTAGATTTACTTTTCTGTTTTAAAAAGATTAAATCCAGAAATCAGTCCATATTTCATTGTCTGCAAAAACAGAAAGACAAGATCCCAAGGAAAGCTTGCTTTCCTTGGTTCCTTTATCACATGTTTAGCTAGTTTTAACTTAGTTTTTTTTATAGATAAGGTAAGATGACCCAAAGGTACTCTTAAAGTTATTTTGGGAATATTTATTTCTAACATTCTTGCTGTTTTTTATCAGGTATAACAGAAAATAAGATAATCTGTTTTTCAAAAGTAGCCTCGGGAGCATTCAAATCCCCCTAGGGGTCTCCCCTTTGATCGAAATTTTAAAAATTTTGGAAAGTTGTAAGACCTTGGTTTCATCCCGTATAAGGACCAAGAGGTTTCTGATATTTCAGTTTGCTGATATTGTAAGCAATAATAATAAAAGGAAATATTTTTTGAGTAGGCTCTTTCTAGCCCGCTCCCCATCCCCCCAAGGGGGATCCCCGTCCGTTTCACTTTTTTTGCATTTTTCCCTTTTTTCTGTTCTAGTTTAGTATTGACATGTAGGATTGTGTACTTTGATAATACTTTGCATTATTCCATATTTTCCATTCAAAAGTAATCATACTACTTACCCCACGACTTCTCGATTGACCCACAAGGGGAAAGAGATGTGTGGTAGGACTAATTAAAAAAATGGTGCTGTGTATCTCTGATTCCATTTTTCATTTATTGATTTGATAATCATAATAAAATAAACCCCTCCTTGATTCCCCGATTGAGGTCCACTTGGACCGAAATAGGTTCTTGGAGGGTTTTATTTCTAACAAGAACACCTCTTCTAAAATTTAGTAAAAATAAATGAAGACTCCAGTGTGTATGCTCTGTACTTGGATGCGGTTCATCCAGTCAGTAAAGCTACATCAAAAGCACTTGAGTGACTAGATTAATTAGTCCTCACCTCCCAAATTGACAAACCATCAAGCAAAAATCCAATGCCTCGAACAAACTGTAAGCAGTGGCAAAATACCCAAAGGAGTGGGAACAACCGGAAAGTGACCTCGAGGCACCGATCTCTATCACCCCCTAACAGGTGCGTTATAAACAATAGTCTCTGAGACTCCGTTCCAGCCCACAAACACCTTGCGGGTAGCCATGAAAGTTCACTTTTGAACATACTTCAAGTACCCCTTAGGTATATATGGAGTCCCCTTTTCGCCTAATATAATTCATTGACATTCCACATTAACTTAAAATCTACCAAGAGACATTTGCAAAACATTCATTCAAGCGCATT